>RJWJ010019306.1:0-30475 GCA_004363605.1 Indri indri | reverse complement strand
CTTGGTGTATTCCCCCATAGCTTATGAAATCCATCTTTGTAATAATCAGCGCTCAGCAACCCTCACCAGGTGTTGTTTCAGCTAAAGCACAGTGATGAAAAATGCCAGCTCTAGCACTGGGGAAAAGCTTTGTGGATGAGAACACTGGCATGTGGGACCATTTATGCTGCTTTTCAATTCTGAATGATTGCTGGTGTTCGTGTTTATTCAGCAAAGTTCCTTGGAGACCTTTTTGAAAGGGCACATGTTCCCTGGATAGAGAAGACAAGTTGCTCTGCTTTCTGGAAGAAAGAGAGGGGTAAAGAAAGAATCATCAGAGACCTGAACTTTCTGCTGCCTCTGACCTGCCTGCTGGAAGTTTATTAATGAAGAACTCGAAGAGAAGATAGGAAATCGGTTTGTTTTCAAAATAACTAATGGCTGTGTGCCCTTTGGTAAGTTACTTGACCTCTCTGGGCCTCCTGTGAGAAGTGGTCATGAAGGAAAAAAAGCATTTCTTTTTACAGTTTGCTCCACATGATTAGAGTGTAAGGAAATTTACCTATATTATTTTTATAAGTCTAAATGAATCCCATTGTCAGAGTTGACAAGAAATCCGTTATCAGTTATTATCGGCATGGGAGAGAGATGTGGACCTTGGGCGGCAGTCTTGTGGCCCTAATGCCATCTGGAAAATATGGGGAAGGCCCTCTGTTCTTCAGTCCATTATGGGGGCCAGTGAGGTGTTCATGGTCCACATGGACTGTTTCAAGGTGAACAGCTTCTCAGTTCATGGTGGCATCCACACCTCTGTGCCCAGCCTGGCTCCTGGTACCTTTGACACGGCTCTCAACACCACAGAACATGGGGGCAGGATCCTGGCAGCCATGCTCTAACCCCACCTTGCCTCTGATACTTAGGTTTGATTTCAGATTTCTGTCACTCATAAAACCTATCATTCTACCATCCCCCATCTCCTCTATCTATCTATCTATCATCTATTTATTTAGAGACAGGATTTTACTCTGGTACCCAGGCTGAATGCAGTGGTGTGATCATAGCTCACTGCAGCCTCAAACTCCTAGAATCAAACAATCCTCCCACCTCATCCTCCTGTGTAGCTAGGACTACAGGCGCGTGTCACGACTTTTGGCTAATTTTAAGGTTTTTTTTGTAGAGACAGGGGTCTCACTACATTGCCCAGACTGGTCTCAGACTCCTGGCCTCCCAAAGTGCTGGATTACAGGTGTGAGCCGCCATGCCTGGCCCCTCCATCACCTTTAGATCTCAGAGCATCCCACCTCTCTCCTCTGGTCATACTACTTCTTATTCCTCCAAACCTTGGAGATGTCTGAGACTCATATTTCTATGAGCCTAGGCTAGGGACCAGAATGGACTTGAATATGATGGCAAATGTCAACAATCACCCTGTCTTCTAGAATGCAAGATGAACTGGCAAGACTATGGTGAACTGGTGAACACACGTCCACCTACAGGAGGAAGTAGCTACTCAGCTCCACATGATTGGAGTAGCATGAAAAGAAAGGTCCAGAACTGTATGCCTTCCAATGTTTCAGGAAAAGCAGAAATCCAGATTTTTTAGGGGAAATCTGCTAACTTTAAAAGGTTGCTATAGTTAAAAAATAAAAACATCATGCAGGCCAAACAGACCACATCTGAAGAGAGCCGGTTTGTGGTAATAGTAGTTGGCTAGGGCTGTAACAAGTAACAGTGACTAGGTGGCTTAAACAACAGAAACGTATTGGCTCACAATTCTGGAGGCTGGAAGTCTGAAATCAAAGTGTTGGTGAGGTTGGTTCCTTCTGTGAACTGTGAGGAAGGGATTTGTTTCGGGCCTCTCTCCTTGGCTTGCCAATGGCCATTGTCATGTCCACGGGGCATCCTCCCTGGATCTTCCATCATCTCCCCTCTGTGCATGTCTGTGTCCAAATCTCCCCTTTTTATAAGGACACTGGTCATCAGCAGTCATATCAGATTAGAATCCACACTCGTGACCTCAGCTTAATTTTACTAATTATATCTGCAATGACTCTTTTTCCAAATAAGGTTACATTCTCAGGTATCAGGGGTTAGGACAACCTGAATTTTAGGGGGACACAATTCAACCCATAATAGTGGTCTCAACCCAGATTTTTTAAAACAACTTACTTCTCCTCTTTATCAACAGAAGACCCAATCTCCAATACACAAAGGATTGGTTATTGGGGTGGGAGAGTGGTGAGTAGAGCAAAAGGAAGGTGCACATTGCTCATCCTTCTGAGATGAGAAGACACAATCCACCCCTCAACCAGGTCATCTGCTCATAGTACACAATAGGATCTTAATAAATACTTGTTGAATTAGGGTGAGTTGGAGTAGATAGAATAAGACAGAAAAAAGGAGAGCAGGGGACAGACTAGAGGTGATTTAAAGATGCCCCTCGCAAAAGCTGCAGGGAGTCCATCCTTTATAGTAAGACAAGAACTCAGCCAGTTTGTGATCAGGCGTTTTTCTGGCTTAAAGGCAAAAATATGTCAGGTTCTAACCTGGATGGCATTGGGGGCTAGGAATGTCGAGAGACTTAATTTATCAACACTGGCAAAAAAAAAAAAAAAAAAAAAAAATTAACCATATAATTCATCATGAATTTTTAGTGCTATAAACCTGCATGTTCCTTTTATTCTCATTAAAATGTAGCCACAGTAGGTGATATTTCCTTATCAGATGAAGAACGCGTAGACTTTGGAGAAAAACCTAGGATCACATCTGCCCTTTCCCCTTATTTGCTACGTGTCCTTGGCCAGGCTAACAAGCTTCTCTGAGTCTCGGTCTTCTCATTCGTATAGGATTAAGTGATATAAATATTGTGTTCCTGTTGAGTGCGTTCTGATACCCAGCCCAGGACAATGACAATATTTCCTATTCGCTTAGAGTTAAGTCTTCCTTCAGTACTTTTGAGTCAATTTATTAATTTTGGTTTTTTTCTCCCTGAGCTTATTTTGTACTATGAAGCATGTTAGTCAGGCACCACCCTAAACTGGCTTAAGCACAAAAGAAGAAAAAAGCAATTAATTTGCTGATATAACTGGGAAGCTAAGCACGGTTGCTCCCAGGAGCTCTAATAATATCACTGGTTCTGTATTTCTCTTTGCACCTTTGGCTCAGTTAGCCTCTGCATGATTTTATTCTCAGAAGCCTCTCCCTTTGTGGTGGCAAAAGGATTATCAACGTCTCCAAGCTTACAACAGTCTGACAGCTTTGACTTCAGAACAAGAGATAAGGTCTTTTTTTCCAATGACTTTAAAAAAAAAAAAATTAAGTCTAGAATCCCTTGCCCTTTCCTGAACTGTGGCCAGGAGGCTGCAGTACCCTAACTGGCCAAGCCCGAGACACACACCAGGAGCCGGAGGAACAGGGCTGGCTCCTGACTCCCTAAATACATACAAAAGGTGAGGGCCGATTCCCCCAGAGAAAGGAGCACTGGGCAGGTGAGGATATAGCCACGTGGTGTCGCAAAGGGCTCTGGCTTTCTTCAAATATATTTATTAAATCTTCTAAAAATTTTTCAGCCAGTGGTTATTTCAGCCTTGTAAATAAATCTGACCATGAACATGGATATGTCGGCTGGACATACAAAGCAGATTGAAAAAAACCCAAGCTCCTAAAAGTGAGCAATAATGTTTTGTTTAGCACAGATGTTCATGTCTACACACACACACACACACACACACACACGCACACACACACACACACACCCTCTACCTAGGGCTTTCACTGTCTGTGGAATTATGTCCAGACATTGCAATATGGTATTCATGGCTTTTCCTAAAATGTTATAAACTATGACCCAGTATGGTTTGGGTTCAGAGATTGAATCCTGCTTTGCATTTTATATAATACTGGAACTTGGGATTTTTCTGAGCCTTGGTCAGAATTTAACAAATCAGTGATTAAGATTAAGAGAATTCTGACATTTCTGGGTGTTTGGGGCACAAAGTCGTGGGTGTGGAGGGACTATGAGAACCCTGCTTGCATGGGAGCTAAGGTCCGTACTAGAGTGAGAAAAAAAAAACCAGCCAAAACTAAAATTGCGTGTTCTGCTGGTCGAATACATGGCTACGTATGTTTGGGGGAAGTCTTCAGCAGGGCTGAAGGATTTTCTCAGGAAAGAGAAAATCTATACGGAAAGGACCTGGGCACCACCAGCCAGCAGCAAAGCCTTAGTTCTCTGCGTGGAGAGAGGAGACTTTCCTCCTGTTCCGCCTCCCCTGGGTGAATATATAAATCTTTCAGAGAGCAGAAGAGCTGTAAGGAAAATGTCCTAAAGCGGCAGGTGTTCCAGTGACATTGCTGGCACCTATGTGACAGAAAGTAAATCACAGCAGAGAACCATTCTCTGCTGCACACGGTGTTCCACGGCTTTTGTTAGGGAGCCCCACAGAGCACAGGGGGCCCCCGGGAGGCACCATTGTACCTAGAGGAGCAGCAGTGGTCACGGGCAGAGCAGGGACCTGGGAGAGACAGGGAGTTCCGAGTGTCCTCCGTGGAGCGTGGTGGTCGCTGGAGGGGAGCAATCTCCCCAAGTGCCTCATCTCCCTTGTGCAAAGCCCAGTCCGCCCTGACTCCTTTAATGTAAGTTTTCCTCCCCCTGCTCTTAAAGTGATCTCCAATTATTTGACCATTATACTGACTCTGATGATGTTTGCAATCAAAAAGACAAAGTAGAAGGATTTCACCCTTGATCCTGATGGGGAGTGAATTTTGGGGGTGTTCATATGTGTATAAATAATTGCTGTCTTTATACGAAACACACACACACAAGGATGAATGAATATACATCAAAGATTCACTACAGTTAACTACAATTGTCTCTGGTTGGTGAGATTATGAATAACTTTTCTATTCTTTTCATTCTTTTTCATATTTCTCTTTTTTTTTTCTTTTTTGGGAAGGTTTATCTGTATCTTCTAAATTCGCTGCAATTAATTTGTTTAGTCTTTATATTTATTTTTTAAAAAAAGACTCCTTTAAGAGGAAAGACACAAAAAGCCCTCTATCCTTTCTTAAGCTCCGTCTTAGAATCTAACTCCGCGGTGGAGCCCTCCCCTCCTACCCTCCCCTGTCAAATAATGAGGAACTTTGACTCCCTGAGCTGGGGCAGTGCCACCTCCTCTGCAGGCACCGATTTAGCCCTCGACAAACGTTGGCTGTCTGCTGAATGTACCCAGCCTGGGGCCTTAAATTAGTCACGTAATGGTTCCAACTCTTTTAATTCAATTAAATTTAATAACTTCTGGTTGAATGTTTAAATGCTTTGCTGGGCTGTGGCCGTTTGAATATACAAAGGTGCAGTTAATGGCCGCAGCAGGCGTGCCTGAAATAAATTAAAGTGTGAGCTCACCTTCCTCATTGAATCCACCCTGGTGCTCCCAGTTCCTGTCCCACCCCACTCCTATCTACACGATTTCTAACCCCTCTCTCCATCTGGGTCCCCGTGCTTTGACATGTGGCTCATTCTGTCTCTCCTACAGTGGTAGGGAACTTGCACTCCATGGAATATGCAAAATAATCTATTAAAAGGAGGGAAGGAAATATGAAAAATTTAACTTACATTTACTTTTAACTTAGAAAGGAAGCTTGACCAGTATTTCATATTTGCTGACACAGCGCCTGAACTGGCATGTATCAGAGGACTTTATATATCACTTGTAGTGTTCAAGGGATCCTAAGAAAAGAGGGAGATTTTAAACCAGGAGGAGGTCGACTGATGCCCTCGATGCATTGGCTTTCAGTTTTCACAATTTACTTTGGTTGATTTGAGATTATGTTACGTGGCTTTAACTAAACTGTCTCTCACAAAATGGAATACTGGCTTAGAAAGATACCTGCTGTAAAACAAATCTCTGGATTAATGATATTATGAAAAATTTAAGCATAAACAAGGAATCTACATCTTAGAATTTCTACTCTTAATCTGAGCCACATCCAGGAATGACTGAATCCTATTGATAAAGTCACTAAATAGAGATACATATTTCACTGACATTAATGGTGAATTTTTTCTTAAGTATACGGCCACACAGGTTTTTGGTGTTCTGATATTCTAGTATACAGTATTTTCCTCAACTACTGAAACATGAGTATTTTGGGACAGGGGGTGTCGGTGTAACTTTTTTATATTAAAATATCTAATATCTGAATTCATTGGAAATAGAAACTGCATTAAAATTTCAAAGCAAAAAAAGATACAGTTCTTTTAAAAGTGTTCTTCAATATCTGCAAAACCCTAAAGAGGAGGATGAAAATAATAATTGACAAAGCAAAGTTTCTATTGAAAGAATAATTCTTTTTCCAGTTCAAAGACTTTCTGAACAAGTGTAAAATGAATTGACGGTACTGAAACTGATACAGGTAACTTAATATCCATTGGATTCTCAATCTATATGTGATGAAACTAGACTAAGATGAACCAGAAATGATTTCTTTACGCTAAAAAGTATAGTTTGCCATCATTTGAGAAATTACAGTTCTTGGGGGAAAAGGTTTACTATGTCCTCAAAATAATAAAACAACAGATGGATTATTTGAAGAAGAAGGAGTCACAGGGAAATATTTCAGTTTACCTTGTAACTCTCTCCTTGCCATTTCTCAACTAGAGTCATATGGCTTTTCCAGACACTGGAATAAATCTGTGCTAAAAATTATAACATTTTAGGATTGCGTTCTTAAAAATTGAATATATTCATTTTCATTGTTCATAATAAATTTGTATTAGTTTTTATTTAATATTTGGTTTATTTTTGAACAATGATTTATTTTACCAGTAAATTTGTTTGAATAATGTATGTTTTTTACATAACTTTTCATAAAGTTGCTTTAACTTATTGCTTTGTAATATATTTATATACTTTGATATTTGTGATATGGTGAATATTTAGCTTTGCTGACTTTTTATATTATGAATTCTGAGCATATGAATTAAGAAAATATAAATACATGAATACTCATGTTTTTATAATAAACAAAATGAGTACCAAAATGTTATACCGCCATTTTGATTTGTTTATATTTTGAGGAATTGGTTAATAAAAGTGTGAAACCACTGCAGTTAGGAAGAATTTTAAATACTGAGTATTTTAACTTTATTTCATCCTTTAAATGTTTTACAGTGAAAGAAATGTATTATTACAGTAGTACATTCAGATCATTTTTAAAATAAATATGCATATATTGGAGGTGGGTGCTGAGTAATTTTTTACTAATTAGGAGTATAATAAAAATGTTTGGAGACTGTTCACTGTAAAACACTGTAATATGTATGGTAAGAGGGTTTTATTTTTAAAAAAAAAGGTAGAATTCAACAAATGAGCACCATCAAAACTATCCAAAGATATAAAAAATATTTTTGGAAGACCTCTGGAGTTCCCAGATTTATCACAGTTAGTCCAAGCCATGCTATCGCCTGCTTGAAGTTGACCTGCCCACCCACTCACCCACCTTGCTAGACCAAAGCAAAGTCATGTGACTGCTTCCATTTCCCCTGCCATCGTGTAGCACAGTCGCTCAGGTCATTACTGGAAGGGGAAAATGAGAAAATATTCCTTGGCTTTTGTTCAGATGTTTTAACTGCATGTGTCTGAATAGCCTTCCCTGAATATCTGGTCTGTGAAGTCATTTGGCTGAAGGTTTCTCTCTGTCACAGGGTGCGTGTAATAAAACCATCACAGAGAGCAGATAGAGCCAGCTCAAACACTCATTGCTCTGTGTTGCCTTAAACAAAGGAACAGGGAGAGCCTGTATTCCTAAAGAACAGAGGATTATTAAGATGTTCTCTGCTTTGGGAAATATCCAATTGCATATGGAAAGGAGCTGATTGTTGGCATCAGGTACAAACAATTTAAAGCCTCAAGGGCCAAGAATTTACCACACAGATGAAGTCCTATCCCACCTCTATGCACCTTACTGTTTGTAACTTCGAAGAGACAGTGGGCTACTAAAGAGAAGGAGTGGGCATCAGCTACAGAGGCAGGCCTGGATGTTGTGTTACATTCCATCCTGCTGGGCATGAGCACTTGGGCAAACATGGGAATGCTTGATTTGTCAGTTCTAAAGTTATACTTTTACCTGTTGATTCAGAAATTGTCTTCATCATTTCTATGGAGACTTTCCTCAAATAGATCTCACGCTAAGACTGCATGCAAATTTGGATAATGATTGCTTGAGTGCTGACAGAGAACTTGGCACAGGGCCCTGCAGAGCCAACGGGACTGTGGGGAAGCTGCCTTTATCCTCGGCATGGATCAAATCTAGACACGAGAAGGAACATGCCTTCCAAGAATGCTTTTCTAAAACACTGCTGGGGAGCAATGCAATCGAAGGGAGATCTGACATGTGACTGGAATATATTAGGTAACTTACTCAACTTCATAATCAAAAGCAGTTGTCATTTGATTGAAGTAGAAAACCAAGAAGGAAGTTGCTTTGTTCCACTACCTGAGTCCTTTGAAGTTACAGTCACCTATACCTGCAGATAAATTCTCAACAAATACCATCTGTTATTAGATATCTTAATTGTGATTTAGTTTTTTTGTTTTAAATTTAAGAGAGTTTTTAAGAATGGTAAGTGGAAGCAGAAGTGATTAATGGAAAAATGAACATGTAAGAAATCAAGTTAACTAAGCTATTTGGAAGTATGCAGTGAATTTGATTCACAAATATCATTCCACTGCTAATGGTTTCTTAATGTTGTGGCTCATGAGGTAAAATCTACATTAAACAATGTATAAATTGATCACAGGTGAGTTTCATTTCAATTTATCAGGGACTATGATATGTATAATTCTTGCCCTCATGTACTTTCCATTTAGAAGATAAAATAAAAATGAACATAGGTAACAGTTATTTGAAAAACATATGACATCTTATTTACCAATGCATTTTTAGTAGCCTGTATTCATCATGTATTTTTGATGCTTTGAAATCTTGGGTCTTGCTAACCCTGGAGGGACTGTCCCTCCTCAGCCTAGCAGATTTCTAGAAATAGCAAAAAACCAACCTCCGTGTGCCTTTCATATGCAAACCAACCAATCTAGAGCCCGTATCTCCAAATACTTTCTTTAGTGAGTTCTTACACTCCAGGCCACTGTTCTCCTGCCTTAGTCATCTCAGGGTTGGGTACCATCCAACTAGGAACAACCCCTACATCCCAAAGCCCATAGAAATGATTCACACTAGCGAATCCTAAACCTGCTTACCCGTGTGGTCCATTCCTTCATGTGGAAACCACAAGGAAGACTCTTGCCACAGTTTCCTCCTCTCCCTCTGCCTGTTGACTAACCTGGTGCTTCTCCATGTGTCCCCCACCCCCACATGGCATGGCGTGCTCCCTCCTCTTGAGATGTGTGAGTATGACATAGTATCTTTATAATGGCAGCCATCTCTTGATCTGTCGGCTTCATCATACCTGAATAATAATAAAACCTATGTTTTAAAAAAGCAGTCTCAAACCTTCTGGGCACCAGGGACTGGTTTCATGGAAGACAATTTTTCCACCCATGGGGTGGGGTGGAGCTCAGGCAGTGATGTGGGTGATTGGGAGCAGCTGTAAATACAGATGAAGCTTCACTGGCACCCTCGCCCATCGCTCACCCCCTGCTGTGCGCGCCTTTCCCCCTTCCTAAGTTTCACGGAAGACAATTTTTCCATGGACAGGGGATAGAGGGTTGGGAGGGATGAGTGAGGGGGGCAACGGAGCTCTGCGGCTTGGTCCCTAATAGGCCACTGACCGCTACAGGTGCGTCTGGGGGTTGAGGACTGCAGCTTTAAAACGCAGCCTGGTGGAGACAGCAACCAAGATGGCGGAGGAGAAAAATCGCCAGCCACAGTGTCTCTGCAAGAAAGACAGATTTTAGAAGAAAGTGAAAAAAATATAAACAGGCAGACAAACATAGATCGGAGGAGGGTCGGAAGGAAGGGCGCCTGAAACTACAGGAGACTCCACGGGAAGAAGTTGCGGAGGAGAATGAAAGGAGAAAAGCTCCCCCGAGAGGCTTGGAGACCAGCAACAAGGGTAAGTGGAACAGGTAAATTTCCCCTCCCTTGCATCTCGGACTGCGGGTGGGCTCCTGAACAGCTGGAGAGACCTTCCGACATCAGCCCAGAGACAGCTGCCGCCAGTGAGTGGTGGCCTCTTGCGGCAGGGCACCAGGCTCCCAGCTCCCTTGCAGCAACTCCCCGTGGGCAGGCCCGAGCCTATCGGCAGACGCCATATTGCTCCATTCTCTCCTCCCCTTCCCTACCCGTGGGTGCCCAGAGAGACAATTTAGCCATCACACAGAGGCATCTCCAAGGAACCGGACCTTTCCTTTTGGGGCCTTACAGCAGACTGAGGGATACTCAGCCTGGTAATATTAATGTTTCCTGTGGTATGTCAGACTGGATATCACACCAAAAATAAAGCTGTAGGTACAAATCATTAAAATCCTGAATGAAATATAAAAACATATAAAATGCATAGTTGACTCACTAAAAAGTTAAGGAAAAATCAAATTGATGAAAAGCACAATTCCAGACAAGTAATCATGCTGATGCCAGCAATACCCCCTGAGGGTATCCACTAATGTCTAGTGGCCTAGATCAGCAGTTTTAGTTGGCTTTGCTTAGGAAAAAGAAAGCAAAACCTAGAGCCTGCACAAAGTGGGAAGTCACTCCCATAAAGCAGAGAACTCTCAAAAACGTTAACCTCAGTGGATGAACTGGGAAACATAGAAACCCACAAAACAAGACACTTTTGCCTTTGGAGTGGGGGGCAGTTAATGGTGTCTCTTTAGGATTCATAATCTTAACCCTGTCCTCAAATGAATTTGTAGCTGGAATCCCAAGAAAATGAAAAGACACATATCTAGACAAATCATAGTAAAACTACATAACAGCAAAGATATATATATTTTTTTATTTCAGCATATTATGGGGTACAGATGTTTAGGTTACGTATGTTGCCTTGCCCCCCCCTCCCTCCCAGGTCCGAGTTTCAAGCGTGTCCATCTCTCAGCAAAGATATTTTTTTAGTTAGTGTTTTCATGGCATAATGTTTTCCACTTTTAAAAATTTTAAACCAATCTGCATTCTTATATTTAAGATGTTTCTCTTTTTATCAGCATATAGTATATACTTAGATCTATTAAATTTCAGTCTGAAATATTTGCTTTTTAATTGAGTCAATTTGTATTTAATGAAACTACTGATACACTTGGGTTTATATCTACCATATTATTATTTGTTTTCTGTTTGTCCCCAAAGCTTTTGTTCATTTTATTCTCCTTTCTTGCCTTCTTTTGGATTAATCAAGAATTTCTATTATTCCATTTTCCCTTCTGTTGAATTCATAGTGAAACATTTTTTATTCTTTAAATGATTTTCCTAAAGATTATAATATACTTCCTTGACACTTTAGAGAATGCCTTAAATTAATGCTCTTGCCACATCCTGAACAGTTAAGGACATTACAACACATTCATTCTATTCAATACTTGCTCTCACATTTTATGTACAGTTATGTATTTTAATTCTAAGAATGTTTTAAATTCTTAGAGTTATTATTATCTCCATTATCATTATTTTAAACAGTCAATAATAATTTAGGTTTACTCACATGTTTATCTTTTTCAGTGCTTTTCATTCATTCCTGAGTTCTTGTGCTTGAACCCTGGGATTTTTCCTTCTGTTTAAACTTTCTTTTAACAGGGATCTATATATTAGTCATGGCTCTCCAGAGAAACAGAACCAACAGGATGTGTGTGTGTATGTGTGTGTGTATGTATGTGTGTATATACAGAGAGAGAAAGATAGAGACAGAGAACAAGACTTATTTTAAGGAATTTGTTCACACAATTGTGGAGCCTTGCTAAGTCCTCTGAAGGGTAGGCTAGCAGGTTGTAGACCCAGGGAACAGCTGTAGTTCAAATCCCAAGGCAGTTTGCTGGCAGAATTCCTTTTTTGCTTGGTGGAGGTCTGTCTTTCTTTCATGAAGGTCTTCATCTTACTGGATAAGGTCCACCCACATTATTTAGGGTTATTCATTTTGCTCATAGCCCACCAACTTAAATGTTAATCTCATACAAAAAAAAAAAAAACTTTCAAAGAAGCATCAGTTTACCAGACTTCAAGCTATACTACAAGGCTATAGTAACCAAAACAACATGGTATTTGCACAAGAACAGAGACATAGACCGATAGAACAAAACTGAGAACCCAAATATAAAACCATCCTCATATAGCCATCTGATCTTTGACAAAGCACACAAAAACATATACTAGGGAAAAGAATTCCTATTCAATAAATGGGGCTGGGAAAACTGGATAGCCACATGTAGAAGACTGAAACAGGATCTCTTACCTCTCACAAAAATCAACTCATGATGTATATGAGACTTAAACCTAAGGGATAAATCACAAGAATTCTAGAAGAAAATGTAGGAAAAACTCTTATAGACATTGGCCTAGGCAAAGAATTTATGAAGAAGACCCCAAAAGCAATCACAGCATCAACAAAAATAAATAAAGGGACCTGATCAAATTAAAAAGCTTCTGCACAGCCAAAGAAACTTTCACTAGAGTGACTAACAACCTACAGAATGGGAGAAAATATTCACGTGCTATAAATCTGACAAAGGGCTGATAACGAGAAATCTATATAGAACTCAGAAAAATCAGCAAGAAAAAATTCATACAACCCTATTAAAAAGGGGGCAAAGGACATGAACAGAAACTTTTCAAAAGGGGATAGACTAATAGCCAAGAAACATGAAAAAATGCTCAACATGACTAATCATCAGGGAAATGCAAATCAAAACCTCATCAAGATATCAATTAACTCCAGTGAGAATGGCTTTTATCAAAAAGTCCCGAAACAACAAATGTTGGCATGGATGCAGAGAAATAAGAACACTCATATGCTACTGGTGGGACTGCAAACTAGTACAACATCTATGGAAAGTAGTATGGAGATACCTCAAAGAACTAAAAGTAGACCTACCATTTGATCCAGCAATCCCACTACTGGGTATCGACCCAAAGGAAAAAAAAGACATTCTATAAAAAGACATCTGCACTTGAATGTTTATAGCAGCAAAATTCACAATTGCAAAGATGTGGAAACAACCCAAGTGCCCATGAATATATGAGTGGATTAATAAAATGTTGCGTATGTATACCATGGAGTACTACTCAGCCATGAAAAAAATGATGAACTACCTATTGTATTATCCTGGATGGAGCTGGAGCCCATTCTTCTAATCGAAGTATCACAAGAATGGAGAAACAAACACCATATGTACTCACCATTAAATTGGTACTAATTGATCAACACTAATGTGCACATATGGGAAGTAACATTCACAGGATCTTGGTGGGGGAGGGGATGGATAAATCCACACCTAATGGATGCAGTGCACACCTTCTGGGGGATGGGCATGCTTGTCAGGCAGTGCAAAGTCAATTTATGTAACCAAAGCATTTGTACCCCCGTAATACTCTGAAATAAAATAAATAAATAATAATTTTAAAAAAAACTTTCAAAGAAGCATCCAGAATAATATTTGACCAAATATCTGGGCAACGTGTCCAAGTGAAGTTGGTAAATACAATTAACCAGCACGGTCTGCTACCAACAAACTCCTTGGGCCAGTGTTTCTTCGTATATTGTTGTCTCCTTCCCCTTTATCTTCCTCTTTCTTTTTTTCTTTCCTTTTTTTTTTTTTTTAAATTTTCTCCCTCCCACCCCTCTTCCTCTTTCTCTTCTATTTCTTCTGCTCCAATTTCGTGTATATTAAACCTTTTCATTGTGTCCTGTATTTTCTTCACTGTCTTCAATCTGGATACCTTCTACTGATCTCTCTTGCATTTCGTGAATCTCTCTCTGCTCTGCCTAAACTGTTTAAACCCATCTACTGAATTCTTCATTTCAGATATTATATTTTATAGTTCTAGAATTTCCATTTGATTCTTTTGTATGGGCTCCAGTAATTTGCTGAAATTCTCCATCTTTTCGTTTATTTCAGCACATACTTATACTAAAAAGTTATTTCTGGTTAATCTGAAATCTTTATTTTACTGGGTATCCTGTATTTTATCTGGAATCCCATCCTGCCTGTGTGTGTGCTATTTAGGAACAAATGAATGGTTCAAGAGGATATTGGTTAGGCATTATCTTCTCTGCAGTTCTCCTTTCTTTGGGATCTTGACCCTTCAAATCCTTGCAGCCTTGCACCTCTGAACTCTAATTTTTATCTCATCATTCCAGAGAGCCTGCTACGAGCTCTAGGTGGCACTTGTTATTGGACTCTAAGCCCCAGGCCAACCATCAGAAAGTACCTCAAGAAGAAAAGGCAGTGAAAATTCAGGTCTCACTCCTATGCACTCCCCTTTTCTCCAGGATCTTGGCCCTCAAGTCCTGGCTGAGTTATTTATTCACCTTTGTCTTTGAAAAACTGTTTGTTATTTGTTTATTTGGCATTTTATGCAGCCTTTATAACTATTCTTCCACAAGAAGTTTAGTCTGATAGACATGTTGTCATGGCCAGAAGCAAAGTGGAGTCGTGAGTACTTATGTCTGGAACAGTGTTATTCATGCTGTTTTTTGGATGAGGATGGAAATTTCCTTTCAAATTCTCTTTGAAATATCAAAGCATATCCCTTTACTGCCTGAAGCAGTTTTATGACCACACAGAACAACCAAGAGATACATGCCTGACAGATTCTATCTCAATAGCTCTGTACACTGTTTCCTTGTAGCTAGAGAGAGTTGCTAAGCCAGAGAGAATGGCCACAGGCTCTGACTCTTCCTCCTCCTCACCTTGGCCCTTTCATCATGGTGTTCATTTCTGCTGTGAATTATTGAAATTGGTTAAGCACCACACTGTACCTTAATATCTCTGAAACTGTGGCTGTTACTTCCCCTTCTGAGCCTTGGCTTCCTCACCAGCAAGGTAGGGATGATAGTAGTACCTGCCTCCTGGGATTGCTGTAAAGATTAAACAAGATCATTTCCATAAAGCACTTAACACAGTGCTCGGCATGCAATGTGTTCTATAATTGGCAGTTATTGTCATTACCTTCCCAACTGGGGAAGATAAGAGTAAGTTGCATAAACACATAACCCCCTAGGCATGATGAGAATAATCAGATTATCCATAAGTGTACTGATACAACTGAGATATCTGGAAATGTCTGCATATTGTTAGCATGCACAAAGGTTTCATGCCATGTTTGAGAAAGGGAATTTTGAACTGAATCAAATTACAAATTTATTTGTTTAGTCCACAGCAACTCTTTATTCCAAAAAAGATTTGAAATAGTCCAAACAGAAATATGAATAATGCAGCAGGATATAAAATTAGATGTAGAAAATAAATTGAAAGGGGAAAATAAAGGTGGGATAGTCAAAGTACATAGTATATGACACAGAGAAAAATTTGGAATGAAGTCTTAAACATCTGACATCTGATGTATTTCATCTGTGCTTGAACCCAGAGAATGGATGACATATCTCAATCTGGAACAGAGAGAGAAGAGCATTAAACCTTTAAGTCTCTTTCCCCAACTCATATGAGATCACCCATAGTTTAAGACAAAGCCTTTACAGAGTAATAATTATCTGCTCCTTTAAAATATGGCCAGAGGACACCTTCGAGCATCAAAGAGCCTCAAAAGGACCCGCACAATTCCTTTGTCAGTCCATAGGTGCCCCCAGAGTGTTGGATCCTGCTCAGAAGTGGGCATTTACTATGTTTTTGAGACTCCTCAGTGCTTTTTAAACACTCAGTCCTTTTTAAATTCTTGCCTTACAAATTTGCCTTTCCAAAGTAGAAAACTCACTCCTCTAGCCAAATAGACCAACGCAAAGCTTTGAATCAGAAGCAGCAATAGTGAGGAAGCAGATACCATGCAAAATTCATTTTATTTCTGGCAAGGTTTGTAGATGAGGCTGCAAAGTCTGGTGCCTGGCCAAGAGGAAGCATTGGTGCTGCTAGAAGAAGTAGGTGCACTATGTCCATGTCGGGCACAGACGTGGAGGTGATGAGGACTCTAGCATCTAGGGCTCAGGAACTGTGGTAGCAGCTTTCTTGCCATACCAGTTCTACAGTGTGGCTTGGTAGTCCATTTGTGCTACTCTAGCAAGATACCTGAGACTGGGAATTTATAAAGAACAGAAATGTATTTCTCATAGTTTTGGAGGCTGGGAAGTCCCAGATCAAGGCACTAGTATGTTCAGCGTCTGGGGAAGGCCCATTCCTCATGGATAGTGTCCTCAAATGGCAGAAGAGGAGAAGAGAGTGGATCCACTTCCTTAAGCCCTTTTATAAGGGCATGAATCCCATGAGGCAGAGCCCTCACCTCCTAAAGGCCCACCTCTTAATACTAACATATTGGCCGTTAAGTTTCAACATATGAATTTTGGGGGATGCATTCAGACCACAGCACTTGAGGAGTTGTTTCTGGAAATTTGTCTCAAGTCCGGCACCCCAGCCCTTTCAATGATTCTGCGAGTTACCAAATAAATGCTCTTTTAATAAATGATATTTATTAACATCAAGGTCAGTTCTGTCACTTGAAACCAAGAACTCTGGCTGATACTGAGACATTTTCTTCCATCTGCCTCATGTCATGTTCATACAAATAGATGTTTGTTGTGAAAATCTACCTGGTTTTGCTCTACTTGTTTTGTTAGTAGAGATGACTTCTAGGAAATTCAACTGTGGAAAAGAGCTCTTTAATTTTTTTCTCTATTATTTTTCATGTACATGTAATTCGAAATTCTTTTAAAGAGAATGAATTGCTTTATGCTTTATTATTTTTAAAAAGTTTAAAATGTGACAAACTCAAGTTGTGACCAGGTTGACATTGTCTATTGGGCCATAAGTCTACCTGTAGAGATGGAGAGATTGCATATACAAACAATGGCCAGACCATATATAAAAATAGAACTCTGACCCACATTTGCAGCAAGCAGTCCAAGAAGCCACACAACAACCATTGTAGCCATCAGCCCAAATTGACCAGGACTTGTCATTAACTGATAGCTTCCCTAATCCCTACCTCCATTTTCAACTCAGGACCAACAGGAGAAAGCCAAATATACTCCCCTAACCAATCACATAGGATGTCCTTCTTCTATTTAGCCCACCTACAAGCTTCCCCATGCCAACAGCTCAGAGCTGGAGGAGAATGATGAATTATTATTCACAGCTCTGTAAAAACTGGAAGATAAATATTGGCCTTCTAGATGCAAACATTAAATTTCCTCTAAAATTTGTATAAAATGGTTTTCCACTAAGAATATCAAATAGATGATTTTGTTTTGAAAGCATTTATTATTATGCAGATTAGATATTAAACATCCAAATATCTTATTTGCTAATTTGCCATTCATGAGAAAATTAGGCATGCTAAAAAGTTCTCATTTTCAGAGCAAAGACTCTTTTAAATTGTCGACTCAAAAGGTCTACCATTGTCAAAAACATATTTAAATACAAGCAGGTATTTCTCAAAATCTTCAATCTGGATGAAGATTGTAATTCAGCCTGCAGGGCTGCTGTTTTTTGACATAGCACCATGATTTCTTACTTGTTTCTATTATATATATGTGTGTGTGTGTGTGTGTGTGTGTGTGTATAGACAATTACAGTAAAAGCAGTGATTAATCTGTGAAACAGACTAATTGAAAGTTCTGTAGTCTAAAGAGGCATTTTAATGCCTCAGAGCAATAATAGCATTGTGTTTCCTTCTCCATCTTAATAGGTCTCAACTTCCTGTGGCCTTTGTTGCTAGGAAACTAGTCTCTACTGAATTGAAAGCCACCTTTCTGTTGTTGTAGTTGACTCTTTGGAGTCTGAAATGAACAAGGCATATCTTGAATCCGTCAAGATGAACTAGCGGTTACATGTCCTAGTACCAACTATGAATGATGTGAGAAACACTGAGCTCAACTTTTTCTGGGAAGCCACTGCTTATAACCCAGGAGCAACTTAGTTCCCTTACAACTTCCCCTGGGAAAAACTCATTGCCTTATTCTGTGTGAAGTAAGTCCTCCCGAATTAGAAAGGTAAAAGTTGCTGAGCTGTGGTCCATTTCCCCTCATTTCCATATTGCATTAAGGGACAGGCCACCTTAGGAACTCTGACACGTGTTCAGAGAGGTAGAGCTTCAAAGTAACAATGCATTCCTGGGCAAATTGCATTCTTTCAGCATCGTCCTATTTGTATTTACAGTCCAAACCCAGAATTTGCATGCATGCTGCAGGCTTCCTCAGAGATACAGAAAGTGATGAAAGCTACCAAAATGCATTTACAAGAGGACTAACTATGTTTTGGGAAGATGTCTTGGACAGTGGAAGAAGACAGTGAATGCATGTGATTTGCAGCCTTGTTTCTTCCATAATCCAATTTGGAAATATGGATCCTCTTTAAACAGCATTTTGATTCTGATGCAATCCTGAGTGTACATTCAGAGGCAAAGGCCATGTCTATAAGATGCAAATCATCCAACAGCAGAAGAAGTGGTTCAAGGCAGGTCATTAAATGCACCCTGAAATCCAATCTGACCAAAACTGGACCATCAGCCAATGGTGGGATGTGACTTAAGAAGCCCCTAGAAGAGCGTAAAGACTGACTGGCTTGTGTGTGTATATGAGTGTGCATGTGCGCATGTCGTGTCTCTACTATGTTCCAACACTTTTCCCCCAGCCCTGAACCTCCTATTGTCTTAAGCCAATTGTCTTGCATGTATATGAAACCCACCAGCAGTTACTAGATTTACTCCAGTGGCTCCTCATAGGTGACTCTGGTTGTGTCTAAATTATGCCCCAGATTACACATCTCTGTTGCTGTTAAATCAGGCAGATCAGTTAAAAAAAGAACCAAACATAACATAGACATAGGCAAAAAACTGATTATTGTTAGGTTTGTTCTGGGTGGGAACCCAAAAAGTAAAACTTAGGTAGTGATCATAAAGCCTGTAAAACAAAAGCCGCAGAAGTCAGGAGAGTCTGAGGTTATAAATCTAACTTCAACCACAGACGCAGCAGGACCACAGACAGCTACATTGATGCCAGCATTCCTATCCCCCGTGATAAGGACCAAGCTACCCCCTCCCCATCTCTGCAGGTGTTACTCTCCCCTTCCGGAAAATCCTGTATAAAACCCAAGGCTTTCCCCTCCCTCGGGGTGGACACCTTTTTTGGCCTCCACTCATCTGCACCCAGATGCTCAAAATAAACAGCATTTTGCTACACATGAGGCTTCGTGTGTCTCTCTCTCAGCTCAGGACCTAACAATTATGAAGTAAGACATTTTAATATGATTGCATCAGAGGTATTTTAAATCACTGCAGTAATTGGAGAGTCTTCTCTGCTTAAGCAGCTGGAAAGGGAATAAAACTACACCATCTTCAGCTGTGACCATGAGAAGGCGTGCTGGCCACTGAAGGGCAGCTTGTCTAGAGGCTGCAGTGGTGGAGCTGAGGGGACACCCAGCCAGTCTGGAGGAACAGGGTAGCAGTGTGTATCCTCTATTCTGCCTTCTACCACAGGCACCAGGGCCGGCTCACTTTTAGCACTTAGAATAGCTCTTGTTCACCAAACCGCCAATCACCTCCTAGACACTGGGTTCAGACAGACTAGCTCAAGATTCCTACATCCTATACACCAATATCCCTCATGATTTTCCTTTCCCCTAGTCCCTTCCCAGGGAGCTGGGAAGAGTATCCTCTTATGCCCCGAAACACAAAAGATCTGATGCAGCTCCCTTTCCTTGGCCAAGGAGGCATTTCCCCATCCTCCTAACATACCCACTCTTTTAAGGAGTTCTGCCTGCAAGACCTCGTTAAATTAACTTTGGCTTAAAGCTGCCTCCCTACATATATTAAGTTTGGCCTAAGGGTTTCTCCATACATCATGAACTGTAACCTAACCTGATGTGTAAACATACTGTAATCTACCTTTTGTAACAAGTAGCCAAGTCTTAGCCAGTCACAGGCAACCAACTGTTTAAATTTGGTTTAAATAAGGCAAACACTCAGCTATAAAAATCTAGCTGTTTCTGTGTTTCAATTCTGTTTTCTATACATCACTTTCCTTTTTCTGTACATAAATATTATCTGACCATGTGGTGGCCCTGGAGTCATTTTGAATCTATTCTGGCTCTGGAAGATGTGCAATTCATGAATTGTTCTTTTCTCAATAAAACTCTGTTGTGAAATATAATGTAAAAAAGGAATCACTCTTGTTCAGAGCTCTAAAATGGAGTTTGGAGGCCATTCTAAAGATACCTGCACAAACTTCAACCTCGCAAAAAGGAACTTGCCTTGAACCATTGACCTGGACCAAATCACCATGACCACAGCATCCTAGGAAACAGCTGAATTTTGCCATTGTTGCAACCCCTAAACAGAAACAGCTAATGAACTATGGACTCATGTACTAAGCCAGCTACTTCCACCAATGATAATGCTTTCAAAAAAATTTGTGTAATCACCGCTCAGCATCTTTTAAAAATCCCTACCCGCCCTTCTTATTTTCAGAATACAGTTTGGCTTTTATTAATAGCTGAATCTGTGTCTCCTGAATTACAGTTTCTAAGACTCCAATAGATGCCTTATGTTCCTGCATTGCAGTCTGGTCTTGTGACTCTTCTTGGTTGACACTGTTAAATTTAATTTGTCTGAACTTTTTCTTCTGACAGTTGGTATCAGAAGTGGGATTCAAAGTAGAGATTCCAGCAACCCCCAGAAGCACAGAGTTGCCAAGCATTCACCAGGCCGATCGTGTCCATCACGCTCTTGCAGCAACTGGGGATTGTGGGTAAGTTCTCTCTCATATTCCAGAGGTCCATGGATTTGTGTTTTCAGCTACCTGAGTTTTTCTGAGCAAATATTTGATCCAAACTGAGTTTGGAAGTTGTGACAGAAACTGAACTGGGTCCTGGGTTGAATTGGACACAATAATTAACTGGACTGGGTCCAAACATCCAGCCTCAGATACCTGACTGGGTCAGACAGAACCTGGCAGGAAATGACCGTTACTGCAGGGGAGTGGGAATTCTGGCTTTCAGAAATTCGCAAGGATTTCTGTGTTCTATCTACCCCCCTTTTTTTCTTACACACCTATACAGGGAAAAATAATTGGTAGTTCGTCAGATCTGACAGCCAAAGCCAAGATTCAACGTAAAGTTGAGATCCTTAATTTCTGAAGAACTGAATGCTCCACCTCTGGCTGTGCCTATCTTTATGTGTACAGTATTAGGCCCCAGAAGCAGCAAACACTAATAAAAATGGTGCGATCTTGCTAAAGATAATTTAAAACTACAGTGGAATGTTCCAAATGAATAGCAGTGCACTTTGAGAAGTGCATTTAAAAATGAGGCTAACCCAGGGAGGCTTATCGATGTGCTGAAACTTCTAAAAAGAATTCAATATCTTTATTGCCTCTTTTAAAAGACTCCTTACAATAAGCAGGTGAAAAGCTTAAGCAACTAATTGATAAGAAAAACTGAATCTGCTAACCTTTTCACTTAGTTACTATCCCACCCTGAAGGCAAAAAGAAAGCTGGATAAAGTATGTATAAAAGGTGGGTCTTCAGGTAAAGTAGCCTTGCTGCTTTTGCAGAGCTATCCATTCTGAGCCCACACATAGAGAATGCTTTCTTTGCTCTGTTTTTTAGTGGACTCCACCATGAACTCAGAAATTTTAGCTAAGGAATAGAAACTAAGTTAAAAAGATTGGCTATTGGACTAAATCCATCTTCAAAATACAACTTTCTGGCATTTAGCTGGCTATTTTAAAACCTTTTTGCAAAAAAGATTTACATTTATCAAGGAAACCTCCATTTGTAAGGGTGTCGGCCCCTCTGCACCAGGAAAAGAGGAAGGACTGAGTCACTAGAAGCTCTTACAGTGGCAAAGGCATTGGTTTTAGTTTGCATAGCAAGGCTCACCTGTGTTTAAGGTGCTTTTCCTGGAGTTCTTGTCTTAGTTGGGCCTTTACCGATACCCCTTTTCCTTGATTTGGGCAAAAGATGGTATTTCAGCCTGAAGTCTCAGCTCCGTGCTATTGAGATGTAACTTTTCTACCCTGTTTTACCTCTTAGCCATCTCTTTGGAAATGCAAATTTAGGGTAAAACTTTTTAGATGGTTATAAAAATGGGATAAGTAAAGCAGTAATGGGGTTAAAGCAAAGACTAAATCTACCAAAGTTTGAATGGATGAATATCTTGGGTATTATAGAGACTCGATTACAGGGGATTAGCCAACAGGCTGCTTGGTTAAAATGGGTAGACTTTTTATGTGGTTCATTATTTGATGTATTTGATTTTGGTTGGTTTGGTTCATGGAGACCCTGGTCAAAGGGCATACTCCAAACTCTTGGTATTATCCTCCTGATAGATATGAGACTCATGTTGTACAACTTTGGTCAGTTTAGCACTAAACTTGAGCTTTGGGGGCCTGTGGATAGGGTATGGTTTGGAAGTGTTAGAGTCTAGCCATGCAGAAGACAGGTTGTGATGTATTTCCTCCAACCAATGGCCATTTATGATACTTTCTGGACTCAGATGTGTACCAATGATAAGGAAGACCCTCGTCAACCTAATACTAACCTATTTCCTGGCACATCAACGTAATACTAATCTATTACCTGGCACATCCACCTAATACTAACCTATTACCTGGCTCAGCCACCTGAGACCCCACCCCTCGGACCACCCCAACCTAATAAAAGTGGGAAAAACCTGGTAGACAGGGCTCAGAATTTGGTGGCGAGACCCCTCTGAGCTCACCAGCGAATAAACCTCGATTCTCCAACTCTCCGTGTGCCACTCAGTTTGTCCTCAGAACCACCCACTGTAACACTTGCTGTAACACCAAGGCTGATAGCTAAATGGTGTATTCCGGATTTGCTATACTAGTTCATTGGTCCCAACTAGTAGTCTTTTTTTTTTTTTTTTTTTTTTACTTATTATTTATGTATTTATTTTTGGCCGGTCAAGTGAAGCAGTGGGAGTGGAGAAGAGACAAAGGACTTGGTAACTGGTTGTGATCAATTAGTTGTAAACACCCCTGCAACTAATAGTCTTTCCACCAAGGAGCTGGTAGGCTTCTGTTGGGATCGTTTGTGTTATGTGGGGAAAGACAATAAAGGTTTCAGGAAACTCTCTTAATAAATTTACTCCAAACCTACCCTTGCCTCAAATTTTAGAATATTTCTGCTCAAAATTTCTCTACCTTGAATGATCAAGAGTATAGTCATTTTTTTTAACTTCATTCTTCATACTTACAGCTTTAATTTTGCCTTCTTAAAGAAAACCCTGTTATCATAATTTATTTGAAAAGCATTGATGCTTCTTTAACAAGACTCTGTAATTAGGATGAGAGCTACAGTGAGGTTCACAATACTTAAGTGTCTAAAGAGCACTAGCTTTTTACTTAGACAGTTACTCAAACTCAGGTCTGAGTCTTCCTTCCACATCCTACCTTTGTGCCTTAGAGTAGAGCCCTTTCTAAGCCTAATTTCTTCAACTTCAAATTGGAAATGTTTCTCCTTCACTTTAATGGAATTAATAGACTATTTTTTAGAGCAGTTTTGGGTTCACAGCAAAATTGAATGGAAAGTACAGAGATTTCATCTATATACTCCCATATGTGAATAGCCTCCCCCACCAAGTACTTTCCTTCACTTTTGAAGGGTAATTTTGCTGCAGACAGAATTCTAGCAGAGTTTTTTTTCCAACACTTTATTTCCCTCCACTCTCCTCCCGCTTACATGGGATGAGAGATTTGCCGTAATTCTTATCTTTGCTTCTCTGTAGCTAAAGTTCTTCTCCCTCTTCCTCCAGGTTCTTCCAAGATTTTCTGTTTGTAGTTTGAGTACGATATGTTAGGTGATTTTTGGTTTTGGGTTTGGTTTGGTTTGGTATTTGTCCTGCCTGGTATTTTCTGAGCTTCCTGGATCTGTGATTTGGTATCTGTCATTAATTTTGAAAGTTCTCAGCCATTCTTACTTTAAATATTTCTTGTGCTCCACTCTCTCTTCTCCTTGTGTTCTAATTATGATAGCCTTTGAAATTTCCCCACAGTACTTGGATATTCTGGTCTTTTTATCCTCCCATTCTTTTCTCTCTTTCATTTCTATTTGGGAATTTTCTTCTGATTTATCTTAAAGCTCATGGATTCTTTCCTCGGACGTATCCAGTCTACCGATGAGCCCATCAAAGGCATCCTTCATTTCTGCTAGTTTTTTGATTTCTAGCATTTTCTTTTGATTATTTCTTGTTTTTTTCCTCTCTGCTTGTATCACCCATGTGTTCTTGTGTGTTGTCTACTTGTTTCCATTAGAACACATAACATGTTAATCATTGTTATTTTAAATTCCTTGCCTGATGATTTTACCATCTTTGTCATATTTGAGTCTGGCTCTAGTGATTACTCTCCCTTTAAGACTATATTTTTTCCAGCCTTTTGTTATGCCCTGCCATTTTTTTGTTGAAAGCTAGGCATGTTGTATTATGTACTGGGCACTTTAGGTGAAGATTGATGTTAATTTTTCTGGGAGTTAATGCTTGCTGTAGCTATAGGTGTCAGAGGCTTCAAATTCCTCTAGCATCTCTCTTCTTGTTTTTGTCTCTCCTCTTGACTCTGGGCTTCCCTAAGTACTCCTTCTCAGAGGAAATCTGTGTGATCCCAGAGACCCATTACGGGGCTGATAAGGTGGGGAAAGAACATTCAATAATCTTAATTACATTACAGTTTTTAGTAGGCCCATATCTCTGGGCTATGATCTTCACAAGTGTTTTTCCACAGTAGTGCTTTTTATTCCCTATGCCCTACACCCTTCCTGGGCTACAGAATTCCCAGTCTATTGTCTTGCAGCCCTGACCTCTGTTGACTATGGTTCCTTTCTCCCTCCACCATTTAGATGAGACTGGAAGGGCAGACGGGGCTGGAGTGAGAGGAATGCCCTTCCCCCAGCTGAGATAAGGCTGAAAGTCTTTTGCTCTGGAGATTAGGCCTTTGTTACGGAGAAGGCTCTGAAAGTATTTCACCGTGATTACTCTTGCCCTCCCCCTGCCAAAGCTAGGAGAGGATCTTTCTTAGATCTTCACCATGAGAAACTTGGGGGGCTCTGTAAGACTGCTGAAGCCCCCAGTGAGTTTCTTACTCTCACCGTAGTATACAGTCAGTCTTCATCAATTTATCAAAGTTACCATTAAGTGTTCTTACCAGTTTATGGTTCTCGTGGCTCCAGATAAGCAGAGCTTGGCTGTGACTCTCTGTATGTCCCTGTTTCTCTATGTATTGGGGTGACCATTTGCCCTTAAACTTCAGTTCTCTGCTGGTTCCAAGAAAAGTCATTGATCTTTAGATTGTTCAGCTTTTTTTGTTGTTATAAGGACAAAAGTGTTGATTTACAAGCTCTTTATATGTTGAAGCTAAAACCAGAAATCTAAATTGAGAATAAAAATAGTTCGTGTTGTTGATCCAAAAGGATGAAGTTCGGCCAAAATTAATATAGAGAGTTTATTTGAGCCAAGGGTGAGGACTGCAGCCTGAGACACGCTTCCAGCTTGCCTTGGAGAGGCTCAAGTCTTTAAAGAAAAAAGAACTAATCAGGAGAAGGGGGACAATTACAAAAAGTGTAGTCAGTGCATAGATAGAGGCGGTCTTAACTGTGAGACTCCATGGTTCCTGGGTTTTCTGTCTTCTTCACAGCTTTCCTCCAAGTCAGCTTTCAGTGTCTCCAGGAATATTCTTGATTAGGCCTTAGTGATTTCCCTTAAAATTTTAGTTCTAACCCTACTTTTAAACTAGAGGAGACCAGGCAGGGAAGCGCTAGTTTATGGCATGTGAGACGAAGCAACCAAGCAATGCCAACTCTGCTGGGCACCACGGGGAGCCCCTGACTTCAGCTAAGACAGGTGTTCCTGTCCTGGATGCCTCATTCCCAAGAGGGATAATTTCAGGAATCGCTGACATTTCCCATGATGAGATAGTGGGTTTGCTGACCATGTTTAAGGAGACAGGAATTCAAATGTACTTTAGAGAGAAAACTGATGCGAAGAGGCATTACTCTTGGTATCTCATTACTCTGAGTATTTTAGCATAACTCTCTATGATCAAGTTTTTCTGACAGAAAAAGAAAGACTAGATTCTTGGGCATGAAAGCATCGAGCATAGGCATTGAAATATGTCCAGATGATCTGAACATACAAACATTTCTCTGGGCTCCTTCCATAGCAGGTGGATAATTGTAACCCCTCCAAGTCCCTTGGAGCATTGCAGACTTTAATAGAAAAAGCAGGTCAGGTCAATATTCCAGATGTTTCCAATGATCCAGACATCTAGTGTGGTGGCAAGGCCTCTCCAGATGGTTACTGAATATTTAATCTTTTGCCTGGATGTTGGCTGCCATCTGTACTCCCAGGCTTAGAACCTAACAGGGCATCCATCAGTACCACGTTGTCCGTTAATTAGAGATTTACTTGAGTACATTCTGTCCACTGGGTGCCTGCTGTTTCAGTAATCTTCCAGCCAGACACATTTACCTGAATATTCATGGTCACTTAGAATGCACTGGGCATTCACGCGCTGACTAATCATTTAATTCCTCCTACCTACCCTTCAGCATCTGATCTTGCTGTCTATTTATCAGGCTTTTGTTATGTCCCTTTTCAAATTCTAAATATTGCAGGAGAGACTGCTATACAAATGGCTTGGTGGTTGCCTGAATTATGTTGTTCATCTGAGCAATTTCTGTTTGCTGGTGAATAAAGTCACCTGTCATGCTTTTGCTTGTATGCCGTGCTACAGCCTATAGCCTCTGCTCTCCACTCTTGGTCATCTGCCCTCCACGGGGGCAGTTAGATCTTTCAACAATCTCCTTAGGAAAAAGCCTAACATCTTCACCCTGGCTTAGAAGGCAAGGCATCCTGACCTCCTTTTTATTTTTATCATACTTACTTTCTTTTCTTCTCTCTTTTGTTCTAAAGTGGCATTCCTTCTCTGGCATCTAAACCTTCACACGTTCCTGGATCTCACTTTCTCTCCCTCTGTTATTCATTAAACCCCACTCAGTTCTGAGATCAAGCCTCTTGTGCTCAGAGAAGACGGATGTCCTGAAAGCCCCACGCAAGTTGAATGTGCCTAACCTACACTCCTATAGCATCCTGGCTTCCCCTTTGTAAAACGCGCCTCACTCATTACTATTTCTTGGCAGTCTTCCTCCTAGATTGTATCATCCCAAAGGTCAGCAACTGTGTGCATTTTTAAATGAATATCCTAGTACTTGGCACATGGTAGGCACTCAGTAAATATTTGCAAATTAGCAAAATGAAAATGAAAGTAGAGGTTTAACCTGGCATGTTTGGAATCGATGTAGTAATGTAAACAATATTGAAGCAACGATTCAATAGCAACAAATATTTTCTTAAGCATTTCTCCTATTTGCCAGGCATTGTATAAGATACCAAAAAAAAAAAAAGTAACATTAATATGTAGTCTCTTTTCCCAAAGAACTTATCTAGTTAAAATACTTGCTAGAGGCCAGGTGCAGTGGATTATGCCTGTAACCCTGGGAGGCCGAGGTGAGACCAGCCTGAGCAGGAGTGAGACCCCATCTCCACTAAAAATAGAAAAATTAGCCGGGCATCCTGATGTGCCCCTGTAGGCCCAGCTACTCTGGAGGCTGAGGCAGGAGGATCGTTTGAGCCCAGGAGTTTGAGGTTGCAGTGAGCTACGATGATGCCACTGCACTCTACCCAGGGCGACAAAGTGAGACTCTGTCTCACAAAAAAGAAAAAAAAACTTGCTAGATGTTGGCCAAGATAACAGTGTACAACTTTTGCAAATTTAACTCATAGGTACACAGTAATATTAGTGACCAGATGATTATTTTTCATTCTTTTCTTCCCTCTTGGTGGTTTCACCATGACCGTTATTTTATATGGAGATTTAGGATGTTGGGTTCCCAGACTTCTCCTCTTGAGGTCCAGGTATTCTATCCATTTTAAGGAATGATTTGTCCTTAAGTGGCTTTGTGCCCCCCAAGCCTGAGATGCTGTCCCCAGCCAGCCCAGCAATTCTGCTCTCCTGTAGGAAGCACAGCTGTGGAACAGGGAAGAGAAACAAAAATCCCTTTCCTCTCTCATGGCGCATGGACCCTAGCCTGTCTGCCACTTCCTTCTTAGAATGAAGATGATTGTGGGAGATAAGGAGAAATCGGTTGAGATCAGGCTTTGAATTGCCTCCTGAAGCCGAGCACCTTTGTAGGGAGGGGAGAGGACAATTTTCCTTTACGGTCAACCAGGTATGTGGCACAGTGACTGAGGCATTGGAAAAACTTTGGCTGGCCTGGCACTTGCTTGAGGTCCTTCATGTAAAGTGTTATTTCTTAAGCTTGAATCTCATGTTAAATTCTGTTTTTCTGAGCAGGCTAACACTGAACATATTCACATACATTGGTTTTTCAGGTTGATTTCTAACTAAAGACTAGCTGAGCGTGAGGTTAGGATGAGATGATTTGAATAGAAGGATAGTATGGGGAGAAATATGGCACAAAGGCATACATGAGATATCTGTGGTGGGGAGGAGGAGGGCGGGTTGGGGCCTGGACAGTTGATGGCAGCTGTGGTACGATAGAAAGAGTGCTGGGCTTGAAGTCAGACAGACCTGGCTTAGTCCTGGCTTTGCCACTGACCAGCAGGGCGACCTTGGGCACATCACAGCGCCGAACCTCAATTTCCTCCTCCATTAAATCTGAAGAATATTCCCTACCTGAAAGGATAGTGATGAGCTCAAATCAGAGAACATGAATACTTTCCATAAGGGGTAGCACACGAAGCCATTGTGAGGTGATGCGCTGGCAAAGCATTGAGTTGCTGGGCTCTGGAGCCATCGGGCTGCCTGGAGCTGAACTGTGGCTCCACCACCCACCTGCAGCATGACCTCGAGTAAGGCGCTGCATTTCTTCATCTGCAAGGTGGGGATAGCAAGTATACGTACTTCATAAGACTGTGAGAATTGAACTGGTTAATATATGTAAAGCTCCCAGAACAACCCTGAAAGGTTGTGAATGTTCAGCTTGAAAAAATTGAGGTCTGATGATGGGATGATGATCATGATGGTGGTGGGCATGGAGGGATTGAGAGTGGAGGCCCAGGAGAGATCCTCTACGAGGGTGATGAGGGTGCTCACTGTCCCCGTGCCTCAGTTTTCTCATCTGTAAAATGGGAATCAAATGATGTCTATCTAATATAATTGTTTACAGGATTAGCATAATTCATATTTAACATGCACAGTGGTTGGCATTTAAGTGCCCAGTAAATTTTTGCTGATATTATTATTACGAAAGGGTCTAATATTAACAGAAACTGCGTATCGGAGTTAACATACCAACCTGGGGAAGGGTGAACAAAGAGCCATGAAAACTCAGAAGGATGTTAAGGCAACTTCCCAGGTATCTCAGATTTCTCTAACCTTTGAGCCTTAGAAAGTCTCATGGGTGCTCCTGGTCCATTTAGGTAACCCATGTTGAGTGTGGATCATGTGTCAGTCAAGGGCCCAGCACTTGACTGAACTATCTCATTGAATCCTCCCAATGTCCCTGTATGACAGCCATGATTTATAGGTAATAGACAGGAGGAACAGAGAAATTTAGTTACCTTGTCCAAAGCCCCAGAACTAAGAAGGAATAGAGCCTGGAATAGAGCTGTGGCCCCTGCAACTCCTCCCCATGCAGCCACACTGCCTGTCATGGCAGATTCCTCGGGAGCTGACCTTGTCAGACTCATCAGGCTGGGCTCTCCTGACTCGAATGTCAGCGATAAGGCTTTCTGCTCATTCCCAGGTATCGCTTACAGCCTATTAAAGGTATAAAGCAAGATGTCTAGATTTAAGCTTTGCCAAGAACCCAAGTAGTTGACTTGAGTTGACTCTTTGGTGACTAAGGCACTCAGGGGTGATAGGACAACAGTTATTCTATCAGAAGGCAGAAGTGTACAGTTTAAAAGAATGGGTTCCAATATCAGACAGCCCTGAGATCTCTGTGACATTGCAATAGTGACATACCCTATCTAAGCCTCAGTTTCTCAGCTATGAAATATGGGTAATCATACTAATAATGCCTACCCCAGGGAATTTCTACAATCATGGAATGGTGTACTGTGAGTAAAGCAGTTATGGCCAGCAATATCAGCATGTATTAGGTACACATTGCAGTAGTGCATGACAAATCAGGGTTAATTTATCTTGCTACTACATACTGTGCATAACTGGAAATCCAGAATTTGGCCTCGGTTTTGGTGTTAATATCTCCCCTGAGGGAAGGCATTGAAGATTTGCAGGGTCTCTAATTTTTGCTTTCTAGCCTCTGAGTCTCTCTTCCAGTTCAGCAAGAGGACTCTTGCTGAGCATTTCCGAAAATATTGAAAGCTAAGAGACCACCTGCCACCGATT
>RJWJ010019305.1:0-30474 GCA_004363605.1 Indri indri | reverse complement strand
GACAGAGTGGAAAGACCCTGTTGTTGGCTACATTAGATATGCCCGGAGCGGTCCTAAGCATTTACATGGATTTGATCTTTTATTCCTAAACACGCACACACTTTAGAAGGTGGGTATTAATTGCAGTCCCTGATTTGCAGGTAGGCAATGAGGCTCTGAGAGGGTGAATAACTTGCCTGGCAGTGGCAGATTTGGGGTTTGAATGCAGGTATGCAACGCCAGTCACCGCCCTGGGAATGTCTGATGGGCATAATCCTCCCATCTGCCAACAGTTCCTTCTCTCTTGAAACTCACACCTTTAATCTTGATATCTAGGTTCCTACCTATAGGTTACCACCTAATCTATATATTCTCTAAGACCTAGATACACACAGTGTGGTCCTCGGGCCAGCAGCACCCGTGGCTGGTTCAAAAGGCAGCAACCCAGTCCCGCCCCAGCCCTACTGATTCCAGACCTGCACTTTACCCAGAATGCCACGTGACTCCCATGCATGTTCAAGTTCAAGTTGGAGGGGCACTGCTACCGGATGTTTCTTGCTGACTCAGTAGAAGGACTTGCCTTTGAATGCTCTTCTCCTGCGTTCCAGGCCTTGGAAGTTTTTGGACTCTAACCAAAGATTTATTCTTTCCTTTTTGTTAGAGACAGGGTCTCACTTTGTTGCCCAGGCCTGGGGCACAGTGGTGCAATCATAGCTCATTGTAACTTCAAATTCCTGGGCTCAAGTAACCCTCCCAAGTAGCTGGGACTATAGGTATGGTCCACCACGCCCAGCTAATGTTTTAATATCTGTAGAGACGGGGTCTTGTTATGTTGCCCAGGCTGGTCTCAAACTCCTGGCCTCAAGCGATTCTCCCACCTCCTCACCTGGCCTCATTTCTGTTGCTAAACTTCCTCCACTAACTCTCTCCTAATGACTCCCCAAGCTGGTGTCTCCTCCCTAACTCATTCTGCACCTGATGGTCTGGATTACACAACGAACCCTTTCCAGTGTACATCAGCTACCCAGTGTAACAGCTGGTGCTGTCTCCCAGCTGCCTCGCATTGTTTCTCACACGCAGGGGTGGGGCTGAGAAGTTAAGAGACTAATTGCAGACGGGGTGGAGATAAATTATCACTCACAAGTCAACACATCTCCAGCAAATCAAATTACTAGCAGTCCGGGGAGATGACTCTTTTTTTTTTTAACAGGTACTCAGAAAAATGTACATCCTTATTAACTGAATAATCTGGCCAACCATTATACCCCCAGACTGTTCTAAAACCCAACCACTTGGAAGGAATAAGGGAAGAACAACTCAGGCCACATGTGCTGACCTAGAAGCCTCGGTCCTGCTCACGTGCTGTTAGGGTGGGAAAGAGAGAGAGAGAGAAGCAAGATGCTTAGTCACAGCTGTGCCTTATCCTAAAAGTGGCAGGGGCCATGTGTCTGATTAACAGTTTCCACAGTGACTAACACCAGGGTTTGCTAGAAGGCACTTCCGATTCACCAGCTACCTCCTGCAAAGGCTCTCGGCCTCCCTGCGTTGCTAGAGAGACGTTGGCCCCGACACCCAGCATCTGGCGGGGCAGGACCTGAAGGAACTGAGCGTTTACAGACTACGATTATGTAGACTATAACTCGCAAGCTGATTTTCTTCAGGCTGCCTATACCGGGCCAGGCTCTGGGCTGAGCACGTTACCTGCATTATCTGATTTAATAATCACAAATGCCCAGGAGGGCACTCATGGTGCCAAATTGAGCCCACTTTGCAGATCAGCTGAGTTTAAGTGATTTGCCCAACGTCAAAAATCTAGTAAGTGGTTGGATCGGGATTTGAACATGACCACCAAATGCTAGCCCACAGTCCCTAAGAGGGAGGAAAGTGCTTCGGGTCCAGAACCTTCTGCTCGGTGCCTCCCCAAGCTTACCAGGCAGAATTACAGTGTTTGGTTTCAGGGACTGGGAAGTGCCTTCTTGTTACTTCCTGGATGCCAGGGCTCCACTATGTGTCCAACAAGGACACACCCAAAAACCTGTCCCTCCCAGTAACTCTCAGACAGGGCTGTATAGTCAAAGACAAAAAACAGAAGCAGAGAATCCTTTCTCGAGCATCTTTCTACTCCACCCCTGGACCCTGGTCTTATTTCTTATTCCAGAATGTTCTGAAAAGCTTCTCCACTTTTATGCCTCTATCAGGCAGAAAAAATAGAGACCCTCTGATTGTCAAGGACTCTGAGGGCATAATGAAGTGTCCCTAACAGCAGGCACCGTTTGCTCTAAATGCCGGGCTAGCTGAGCTAGGGATGCAATGAAAGGGCTCTATTTAGCTCCCTAGCAACAAGGGCAGACACCAAACCTACCTTCCCACCCATGACCCTACAGAGATCATGACCTGGGGAACTTTATTCCCTGAAGTCACCAGACTTCCCTGCCAACCTGCTGCAACAGATCGATTCCACTTCCCCTTCATATTTCTTACAGAGAATCAGATGCATTGAAAGCTAAAACCCTGTGGACAAGCCCCAACCAACCCAGGGCAAAACTAACAGCTTTGACATCCAACTGAAATCCTCCATTACAAGGGATTTGTAATCCCCCTTCTAAAATAGGTTTTGGAGGGGAAAGTATATACATAAGTATATACATATACATCCATCGTGTTCATATATCCCTTGCCTGTTCACTCCCAGTGAATATGAACACATTCCTACCCATTTCACAGAGAAACACCAAGCTAAAAACAAATCAATCTTGTGTTGATAAAACACCAAAGAGCAGAAGAAGTCGGAAGTTCATTTGCCGTCTTCCTTTCTTGTTCATTCCCAGTATCCTTGGTTCATTTTCCCTCTGATTAGCTACATGGCATAAAACAAATCATTTCAAATTCTCTGTGTCTCTCATCACTAAGCTGGGACTAAAAATCTAAACTCTTACCTCCTGATGTAAAAAACAAGAGGCCAATAATCCCTTAGCAAGCACCAAGCCTGCCAAGGGGGAGGCAATAGTATACGTTAAGAAAATAAAATGAGAGCTCAGATATGAGCTGCCAGGTATTAATGCAAAGTAATAAAACAGGAAAAAGCTCAACAGCAACATTTTATGGAGACAAAGCAAGAACTTCTCCCAAGGTGGGGGGAGGCCAAGAACTGTGCTTCTTCTGATCTAATAAATTAAACGGGGGAAAAAACAAACCATTAACAAGGCCCAGCAAATGCATCTCAAAAGACAGCTACAGGGAAAAATAGAAAGAGCTTAAGGGTCACCTGGGTGCCAGATTAAAAGTCCACAGTCAGATACTGCAAAGCCGTACGGATCTTATTTAGCACCATCAAAAGTATTTACAGAGCTCTTCCCCCTGGGCCCTGGGCTGGTTGTACCAGGTGCAGGGGGGCTCAGAGAATGCCCCCAGCCCCTATGGTGGCAGCCCCGTGGCTACAGCGGTCTCAGGGAGGACAGCGAGAGAACAACGGAGGCAGAACGAGGGAAGGTGGCGCTGAGGACCGAGGCAGATGGCAGGAGGCAGTCCAGGCTCGGAGAACCCACCCCCAGTTTTGACCATTTCCCTTCCTGACCTTTTTTGTCTTTCTTTCCTTGGTCTGGACTCTCCCGGCTTTGAGCTATCTGCTATCCAGACTTAAGTGCCTATTTGATTTACATAATAACGACTTCCTTTTACTCATAAAGCTCTCCGTGACCCACCAGGATGGATTTGTAGCCATTTATCAGGGCACATTTTCTCCACGTCTCCCTCTTCGTGTTTTCTTATCGAAGCCAAGGTTAAAGAACGCACAGTGTGGCCCCAGAACTGCATCCAGTTCATGGCCCAGTAACCAACTGCTACTGCAGGCTGAGGGTGGCCTGCAGAACAGCCCAGGTACCTGGGCTTGGGGGTCCCTAATTCACCCCTTCCCACCCCATCCAGGCAGGGGTCCAGGAGGCTGCAAGCTGTTCTACCTCAGCTGCTGGGGCTCACCCTGACTCTGACCCAGGCCCAAAGACCCTCACCCCTTGGCCTCTATGGAAAGCCCAGGGGAGAAACACATCAAAACGAACAGCCTGCTTCCCTAGCAGCCTATGAGAGAGGGATGAAAATCCTTGCACCTTCTCCTTCTCCTAAAAAAAAAAAAAGACGAACCAAGAAGTATTTGCGGAGTGCTACCTCTGTTCTTTGGGATCCATGTGAACTGAAAAAGAAGAATCATGGTCCCTGCTACAAAGAAATCAAGTTCCAGACAGGGAGATCTAAATGAAACCAGCCCTGGGAAGAAAAGACGACGAGGACCGGCAATAGTGAGCCACGGAAGGTTGTGGAACAGGAGAATAGTGGCAATGCCAAAAAAGGTTCAAAAGGATCAAGAAAAGATCAAAGAAAATTCAAAATTGAATCCCCTCTCTTCTTACTGCTGGAAAAGAATATAAAACAAAAATAACTCCTCCCTCCAACCACCTAAAAACTATTATAGTAAAGGTTTCTAAAAGAAACCCGTCACAAAGTTAGCTGCAAAAAAACACGAAAATCAATGGCTGATTCAAGCACCCCAGCTCTTTGAACTGAATCCTCCCCACACGTGCTGGAGTGGGCTCTCTGGGAGATCATTAAGAGTTGCACAAATAACCAAGACCCCTTCCCGACAAGTCAGATAACCCAGACGTGAAATTTGCTGAAACCTTCAGTGAAAAGGGTCCTTTAGGGACGTTGCCAATAAAAGCATCTTTGAAGGCCTGGCCCTCCTGTGAACTCCACAGCAGGTTACTCCGGTCATGAGGCATTAACACTATCCCCATCCTTCAGGTACACGTCCCTTTGTTCTTCTGCTTTTTACTGGTTTGAGGTTAAGCCCACCCTGACAGTTTAATATTCCCCTAAAATCTAGTCACTTCCCATCCTGTTTGCCTGTTTCCTAGGAATGGTTGGCAATAAAGCCTTTAAAATGAAACAGACCCTTATGTTTAGGGAAGTGGAGAAGCTACATCTGCCCCAGGCACGGACCGGGAGGGAGAAGAGTGCCAGAGATGGCAATGTTATTAAGATAGAAGACCGAGAGCCCCACGGCCCTGGGGCTCTAGCGCAGCGTGAGAGGGAACAGGCGGCACACGCAGGGCGGAGGGGGACCCCAGGCGGGTGCCCTGTGTGCACCTGTCTGCATGCAAACGGCTTGTAAATGAGCAGCTGCTGTCACGCCTGTTACATGCCACCCTCCCCTCCCCAGGCCTCATCACCCACGTCACAGATCTGGATCCTCAGGCCGGGAGAAAGAAGACAGAAACAGACATGGGGCAGGAGAGGTTATCGACGGCCAGGAAGCTCTGGCCCCTCATGGAAAAACCTGGCAAATAACTGAAGATGAAATCTCCAAGGAAACTGTGTATAAAGAAAATAGGATGTGAACTTTTTAAAAAAAAAAGTCCACAGGGCACTCAAGAAGTCATAAAAGCATCAAAGGAGCTAAATGATGTATCAGTTTGCTCGGGCTGCCCTAATAAAACACCACGGACAAGGTGGCTTGAAAAACGGAATTCTATTTTCTCATAGTCTGGAGGCTGGAAGTCCAAGATCAAGAGGCCGGCAGGGCTGGTTCCTCCTGAGGGCTCTCTCCTTGGCTTGCAGACGGCCGCCTTCTCCCTGCGTCCTCATACGAAGCCTTTCCTCTCTGTGCGCACATCCCCGGGGTCTCTCTGTGCATGCAAATTTCTTCTTCTTATAAGAATAGCAGTCAGACTGGTTAGGGCCCACCCCGGTGGCTTTATTATAATTTAATTGCCTCTTTGAAGACCTTATCTCCAAATACAGTCACATTCTAAGGTACTGGGGGGTTAGGGCTTCAACGTATGAATTTTGGGGAGATGCAATTTGGCCCTAACAAATGAAAATGACAGTATCTGTCCTTTAAGGTGTACCACCTGTTGAGTGACAATCCTGTTATACCAGGTGCTTGATATTCAGGAGGGGTCCCCTGGGGCAGGTGTTCTCATCCACCTGTCATAAGGTAAGGGCTCCAGGTGCCACGCAGTTCCAAGGGGGCTAACTTATCCACAACCACGACCACAGAGGTAGGCCTGAGCCCAGGAGGAAACTAAGCAGGCTTCTCTTCCCCTCCTCCAGGGGAAAGGTTTTTTTTCCTGGATAGTAAATTCTCGCAGACTCCTCAGCTCCATGATCCTCCGGAAACACCGTACCTAAAACATCCTTACGAACTCTGTCTAGGTTTTGTGGCGGGAAACAATATATGATGTTTTCTTTGTCTTGTTTAAAAAAAAGTTTTGGGAATTAGTCTGTGACTTGAACTCTTAATGGAGACTTCATTTTATGCTACCGAAATAAGAAAAATGTTAACCAAACATATCGAAGAGTGAGGAGCGGCCCTGCACATTTCACGGGCCCTGTTGGAGCGGCCCTGTGCCATTATTTACTGACAGGATTCCCAGATGTGAGTGAGGAATTGGTCCCTTGACTTGAAACAATGTAACATATTTTTCCTAATGTAATCTGAAGCATTTGTTAATACAATAATCCAATGCAAACATTGGAGCCGATATGGGGAACTGTGGCCGGCCATCACTTTGATAGTGCCTAAAGGAGACTGGACTATTAATAGGCATGATCAAAAAACAAAATTAAATATGGTAAAGCCTAACAAAAATTAAACCAACTATTCCACATTAATTTTTTAGTTGACAGGCATTCCAGCACTTGCCTGGCTTTCCAGAAAATCTGGGAGCTCTAAGAGTGAACCTCTAATGCAATAATAACTCATTAATTCAACACACCTCTCCCCTATACACACACACACACACGCGCACACACACACACTCATTTGGAATAGAAACCAAATTCAGGAGTTAAATAGTGTCAAGAAAAAACTTTTGTGTCTCTCTTCTCACATTTTCTATTATTTACTCAAGAGTTAGGGGAATTCAAACCAAAACGGTGCAGTCACTTACAAGCCCAGGGTTTAAGAGACTGGGCCGCGATTTACGGGGCCCCTGCTTTGGGCTGCTACACAAGGCTTCAGGGATGGCTGAGGCACCGGCCTTGCTCCAAATTTTCAACTCCTGAGTCCACCCAGGAACTCGACTCGGGAGGAAGGATCTCATTATCTACTATGCCCTTCCTGATACGGGTCGGCTCAGGATGTGAACTGTCAATAGCATAGTCAATTTGAGGGCGGAGGCAGAGAATTCCCTGGAAGTCAGACAGTTGGGTTCAAATCCAGATGCAGGCCTTTATTAGTCATGTGACCTTGGGTAATCTCCTTAGAGTCTCTAAGCCTCAACTTCCTCATCTGTAAAATGGATAAAAATGGAAACTTCCTCATAGAGTTGTAGGGAGAATTAATTCAGTCAAAGTGCTTACAATACTTAATAAGCACTTGAGAAACAGCAGCTATCAGTTTTTATTAGTACTAATCTTTGTATTGATTACAACATGAAATATAAAATAATAAAACTACATTGTTTAACAACGAGCTATCAGCTCACATCTATTAGGACTGAAGCTATTAAAAATATGTATATCAGAAGATAACAAGTGTTGGCAAGGATATGGACAAACTGGGACCGTTGTGCAGCTATCGGCAGGAATATAAAATGGAGCAGCCACTATGGAAAATAATATAACAGTTCCTCAAAAAATTTAAACAGAATTACCGTAAAACCCAGCAATCCCACTTCTGGTTATATATCCAAAAGACCGGAAAGCAAGATGCACAGAGATATTTGCACACCGATGTTCAAAGCAGCATTGTTCACAATAGCCAAGATACAGAAACAAACCAAATGTCCGTCGACCACTCAATGGATAAACAAAATGCGGTGTACACACGCGATGGATTATCCAGCCTAAAAAGTAAGGAATCCTGTCACATGCCGCAACAAGAGGAACGCTGAGGGCATGAAGCTAAGTGAAATACGGCAGTCATAAAAACAGAAAGAATGTATGATTCCACTGATATGAGATACCTAAAGTAATCAAACTCATAGAAACAGAGAGAAGAATGGTGGTTGCCAGAAGCCCGGAGGGGGTGGGGGATGATGGGGAGTTATTGGCCAACGGGTATAGGGTTTCAGTTTTGCAAGATGAAAAAGTTCTGGAGATTTGTTGCACAACAATGTGAATATACTTCACACTCCTGAACTGAATACATTTAAAAAGCATTAAAATGGTACATTTTATGCTGTGTTTCCTCAACCACAATTTAAAATTTTTTAAATTGTAAAAAAAATCTATCCACAAGAAAACGCCTGCATTGTTTAAATGTTTTATAAACTGAATTCTAGACGCCTCTAAGTCCATCAGCTACAGCCCCCCAACACAATTAGTATTCTGAACCTGCGGTGACTTACAGAACTCACACACCCACAAGTGCTCTGGGAAGAGGTGGGGCTCATCACAGAAACAGGAGTTTTGTGAAGTTAACTTTAAAAGGAATGTTCTGACTTAGAACACAATCTATTTTAATGCTTTGAGACAAAATCCTTCCCCTGGGAAACCACCTCCGACTCACTTGTCAGATCCTCAGCAGTGGCGCCCCTGTTTTTCATTTCGGAAATGTTATCACTGAGACATTCGAGGGAGAGCGGTGATGAGTGGCTTTAGCATGTGATGTGATGGCTCCAGGACAGTGACAGTGCTGGCTCACAGACACCAAGCTGGCCACCACCAGCGGGGCCAGCGAGCCAGCTCCCACGCTCCAGGTCTTTCTGTGTGATGCAGACTCCGGCTCTCATCTCCATGGCATCTCTTCAGAGGGGATCCCCTCGGAGATCTGGAGAAATCGGCCCAAAGCTATCACCCAGTCTATAGTCCTAAGTCCTAGTGACCATGGACCACCCAGGAGTGTGAGTTCACACACAAACAGCCTTGTTGCTGCACACGTGACACCACACGGAGCATCACCCCTGTTAATGAGATGCTTCCGAAGGGACTGCCCTCCACGGACTGTACACATCTTTCTGCATCCAGGTTCCCCTTGTCCTTCCGTTCCTACCGGGGTGAGTCACTCTGAGCATTTGCCTGAGCCAGAGTCGAGGGACAGGGCGGAGGGAAGGACGCGTGGATGGTTCCGTGCACCCTCAGGCCTTCAACCCCCTCCCCGAGGACCCTTCCTTAACACTTCGGGGGCATTTGACATATATTTGCATGCATTATTCCCTCCCCCGTCACCAGGACATGCCCAAAGCCACTGGATTAGAAGCCAGCCAGCCTGCCTCATTTGGCAACGTACTCCCAGCACCTAGCACCTCACAGGTTCTCCGTGGAGGGAATGACAGGTGCACTTCAAGAACACCTATGCCTATTAAACAGCCAGTTAGGCAGCCCCAGGTCTACCTAGTTCTGGGCAAAAAACATTCTCTCCCACATCCATCATCCGATGAGAAAGCAATAAAGATCATGTCACATCGCTGGATGCCGGCTCCAAAGTAAACACACGGACGAGGCTCCCGCCTGAACATGAACGGCTGGGGCTGTCTGTGCTGCTAGCAAACCACCAAGCCACGACACACCATTTCCATTAGTCTTGTTTCACTTTCTGATTTTTCTTTTTGTCAAGAAAATCTGACCTCGCTGAGAGCAGGAAACAGAGTTATAAGTAGGCGTGCATATCATTTCGACCCAAAATTTCCTCGGTGACGTCCCGGATTCTTATTACTAAAACCCTAATCAGCCCAGCTGATGCCAAGCCCCATGGTGGTCTCGCCATGCTGTGTCTTGTTCCAGAAGCACAGATCAACACCCCAAAGTGTAAAAAGGAACCCCATTCTTACTTGCAACTTCCAAAGGGCACTGAAAGGGATTTATTCATTAATTCAAAATTAATTATTTACTGCTCACTCTGGAGCAGGAACTGGGGTGTGTGCCAGAGACACATAGGAAGGGATGAACAGACGAAGTTTCTGGCCTCGGGCTGCTTCTATTCTTGTTGGGGGAGATGGATAATAACAAGGAAAAGGAAGAAAGAAGTAATTTCAGAGAGTGATAGATGTGTAGAAAAAAATAAAGCGAGGTGACATAACAAGAGGGGATCCTTTAGACTGGATGGTCAGGGAAGATGTCTCTGAGGAGGAAATATATGATCTGACACTGGCTGCAGCCTTTGGGAAGAACAGCAGCATTGCAGGTACAGGGCACAGCAAGTGCAAAGGCCCTGGGGCAGCATTAGAGACAGAGAGAAGATCCACAAGGCTGGAGCACTGCAGGTGGTAAGAGACAGGTCACAAAGGTGAGCATGGCCCAGTCTGGCAGAGCCTTACAGACCCAGCAAGTTGTGTGAATGTCATCCCAGGGCAATAGGAAGCACTGGAGGGTTTTAAGGAAGGGACAAAGGTAAATGGCTTTTGTTTTTAAAAATCTCATTCAGACTGCTCTGTAAAGAATAGATCCTGCAAGGAGGGAATCATCTGCTCTTTATGATGTGGCTTTTACTTAAATGCTCTTGCTCCTGTCCATCCCCTCCCCTCAGGCTGCTCTCAGAAAACTCTAGATCAAATGAGAAGAGTATGATGGATTGGACTGGCAATTACAGGATACTCTCTGGCGGTCTCAAAGGGAGAGGTCTGGGGGAAATCTAGCAGAATGTTCCTTTCATACAATACTTGCAGAGATTTAGAACCTTGCCTAAACGTGACAGGCCCTCAGCAACATTTGCTGATAAATGATTAAATACACTGTCTGCACTAGGTTCGGTGCTAAGCTGCATATCAAAAAAAGCCAGAGACCTCCCCGTGACACCCAGCACAGCACCTGCTGCACAGCCGGAGCTCTCAGCAAGTTGGAGAAACGAGTGAAATGCAGGTGAAATGACAGGCATTGCCAAATGTGGCCCTGTGCTCTTCTCTCTGAATGACGGTCAATATTTTGTTATTCGTCAGATCTTAGAGTTTTCAAACGGTTCAAGAATATGCACTCCTGAGATCTGCACGTTGCCTCTTTAGATCCACCACACATACTAGAACGAGCCATGCTGACTTTCTGAAAACGTCAGTTGTCGTGAGGAATCCATCCTCTCTTTTCAAAGGGTGAGAAGAGCCCACTTTCTCCTTCTCAAATTCCCCTGACCAGTGTTCAGCAAAAACAGGTTCAAGACTTAACACCGAATAAAAATGCAGCACCAACTCCAGTATCTTTCTTGCTTTTGTTGAACTTCGCAAGAAAGGACATCGCTGTGCTTATATCTTGATCTGGGAATACCGTAGGCTCAGGGCATGGTGTGGGCTCATGCTGATACGGTGAAGTTTTGTGATAAACTCTTATGTTGTTTGCATCGTACCTTAAAATACTTCAGCACCAATTGTGTGACATGCTGTGTGTCTATGTTGATCTTAGTGCAGTCAGGTAATACCTGAAGTCCCTAGATAGGAAGCACACACACGCCAGGGGTGGTGACATTTGAAAGAACGCAATCAGGAGCCCGCTTCCATTGGCGGTCTAGTAGCAGGTATGCCATCTCCATCCCCTGTAAGCACCAGAAGGTGGGAAAGTTAGGATAATGAGTGAGGGGTATTCAGGATGTGTGGTTTGGCTAGACTTGTTCTGGCTTTTCCTAGGTCAGGACACACAGCTCTACACACAGCTCTGAGAGTACAACGGGCCCCGAGCACCACCTGGTCTGTGAGCAGATTTTCAGAGGATTCTGTTGCCTAATCCAACTAGAAAGTTAGCGGCATGTTACCCCAGAACTTTCTCATCTGTCATGAGGGGAACTTCCATGCAGAGTGCTATGAGAGAGCCTAAGAGGACAAACAACTTGGACTTCATCAGACTCCAAGCACAAGCTGTATGAATGTTTACATGCCTGCTTGCGGGAAATGTGTGTGAGGTCGGATTCCATCTAAGGCTCGCTTTCATCACGACATTCCCGTGACCGTGAGATGATATGGAACATTCCCGTGATGGCGAGATGATATGGAGAGCCCAGTGGCCCTCAGCTCCCCCCAAATGCTGGAGGTTGCAGGCCTCTGCCCAAATCAGCCAGTCACGGTTGTTACTGGCTGACTTGTGTCCCTCTCCCCAAATTCACGTTTAAGTCCTAAATCCCAGTGAACTCAGAATGTGACTGGAGACAGGGCCTTTGAAGAGACAATTAAATCAAAACAGGAGCAAGCGTCTTTCTCTTTCTCCTCCCTTCAAACACAAGTCCCATGTGCAAAGTCCAATCCCCAGGAGCCCTGAGCCCGGGACTAGCTAGCTTAAATAAAAAGAAAAAAAAAATCACCCATATAAAAAATTTAGTTGCCAGATAGTAAGTTTACTTTTGAGAAATGTACCAGTATTTTAAACATGCGAGGGTACATACAAGAAAACACCAATAATTAAATGACCCACAAATCTACCTCCACCCAGGAAGTTCCTTTTTTTTTTTTTTTTTTACAAAAAAATGGGTACATTCTGTACATTTTAATAGGATTCTTAACCTAAAGGAGCCAGCAATCAACAATCTAAGTTCAGCTGGTAAGCTTGGATGCATTTGTCTACCTCTTCGGTAGAGAAAGCCCAGCTTCCTCATCTGTACAGCCAGGACGGTGAGAACCTGTCTAAAGTTGTTGTATTAAACAAGATCTCGTTTCTAAAGCACCCGGCATAGCATGCAGCAGGCGCCCAAGAAGAGGCAATCGTTATTATTAGTCTAGTAATTATTAATAATGAGGTCATCAGCAGCAAAAGTTTTTGACAGAGTCATGTGGTGGAAAGAACACTATCTTTAGTCAGACAGAAACTACAACCAGGCCAGCCTGTGTTCTTCATTTACAGTCTACTGCCTCGACCAAAGGATTCACCAAAAACCAAGACAGGACTTTAAAATACCTCGCACCAGAAACGTGCTTTGCTTTGGTACAACTTAACTCTACCGGGCTATGCCTCTTTATAGAAACCTCGCCCCGTCGGGTTGCTAAATTGGACTGTTGTTTATTTGCACAACAGCAGCAGAAAGCTAGCAAGCCCCCCCCACCCCACCCCACCTCACGTGCCCCCAGTACTTTTAAACACGCTCCTCCATCAGAAATCACTTTCAGCTGCAGTGGGAGTGGAACAGGGGTCCTGAATTGGGGTCTTCCTCCTCCCGCTTGGGGGCTCTTTCCAGCTGTGAAATTCCACAATTCCATGATTCGGTTTGTCCTGGGCAGAGGCCCTGGCAATGAGGCCTTTCATGTGTGGTCATTAAATACTCACCATGGTGAAGCCTGACTGAGAAGTTCCAGGAACACACCCTCTAGACAAGCTCCCCATCCGCAAGATCCAGAAAACACAGCCCGCGTCTGGCAGACTCTCTCGCACTTGGGCTATGAAACCCGGGCTTTGGTGCTGGCTGGTGAACCCCACAGTCCAGCCACGCTGTGTCACCACAGGCAGAAAGCCAGACCCCCGCAAAGCTGGAGTCATCATTTCTGAAAGCTGGGAGCACTCCGGTCCCTTCCCAGAGCCCTGTCCAAACAGCCATTAGCAATGGAGTGGTCCTCTCATCCAATATTCATTTCCCTATTAGTGAAAAAAGAAAATCGCACTGACTTTAAAACACTTTTCTCTGTGGATGCGAAGGGAGGTGGGAAGCCTGCCCACGACAGGTATACATCTGCTCGAGAATACAGACTAATGCTCATATTTTCCCTAAAGAGAAAAATTTAAAGGTCAAGCAAGAATGACGAGCAGCAATACGCACTGGGAAGTCACCCAGCAAGTGAAAATCACAGCGCAGGAAGCAGAAGCCCAAGCAGAGAAGCCCGAGAGAAGAGGAGAGGGAGGGGGAGAGACAGAGAGAGAGAGAGAAAGGGAAAGAGAGAGAGAGAGAACGGGAGAGACACAGACAACGTGTGATGATTTATGGTCCAGCTTCAACCCCAGGCGGCTGTACAAAGCCCCATTCACCTCAGATCACCCTGCCACCTAACAATGGAGCATCAGTAATTACACCCCAAGGTACACCCCCAATGGGGGAGGGAGGTGGGGCAGCAGGAAGTCTGTGGTCAGCGGCCTTTTCAGTTTTCCACTGTTTCCATTTGCAGCTCCAGTGTGCATGACAAGCCCCATTGATCACAAGTGTGCTGTGGTTAGGAACGTTAAAGATGCTCTAGGTTTGAATTCAAGGCTCCCCAGGCCCCAACTCCAAAGTCTGACAATGGACAGAAACAGAATCTAGTCCCAAAATCTAGTCCCCACTATGATCCTCCAAGGGTGCCCGAGTTGGTCCTCTCTCTGCAGGGAAGGTCTAAACCGAATCATGCTACTGTTGACACAACTGCACAGAAAACGAACAGCCCTGAAGTCAGGCTGGGTGTGAGATGCACAGGGTTCGCCTTCCAGGGTGAGCAGAAGGCCGGGTTCCCCATGGCTGGATTGGTTCCCTTCTTGTGATCTGTGGCCCCTCCCAGCACCCCCTCCCGGCAGCTGCAGCTCTCTTGACGCTGCCGCAAGCAGTCGGGTCACATGCAGCCCTCCTGATCTCCGTGCACTTTCTAAGATCAAATACAGAGGTTCCCGTAGGTGCCCCCGTTTATTCTCCCTGGAATCATCTGCTGCCGTGGAGTCACATTTCAGACATTTCAGAGCCGCCGATCTTCCAGAGATGTGTTTCTCAGATAGAGGTCAGGGAACCCCCCCTGCCACAGAGTCCCCTCAGGATCTGTAGGTCCCACATCTGCATAAGGCCCACTGCCCTAGAGCAGCAGTTCCCCAAAAAATTCCCAAGCATGCTCCAAATTTCTGGAGAAGGTTACAAAAAAAAAAAACCAACCCACACATCTCTGGATCCCACAGCCTACCAGAGTCCGCCCCCGCCTCCCTCATCCTGAAATAGAAAGTGTGGGAATTGAACTCCCTAGATAGCACCCACGTTTGTGAGCCCCGACACCCAGGCCATGTTTCCCAAAGAGAGCAGTGCTCACCCCAGTGTCATCCTTTCCCTAAGTCCCACCCGCCCTTCACATCCTAGCTTCGACGCGGCTTCCTTAGGAGAGAACTTTCCGTGATTACCCCCCCACTCGCCAACACTAGTTAGGTTTCCTTGGCATGTGCTCTCTTGATAGCCTGTCCTTCTCTTTCATATGATCCATCACAATTGTTGTTAGAAATGTACCTGTTTAATTGTTTAATGTCTGATCTTCCACTAGACTGATGATAATCACAGATATGTACCACTGACAACTTACAATGTCCCCAGACTGTGCCAAACACTTACCCTGCTCATTAAATCTAGTCCCCACTATAATCCTCCAAGGTAGATACTACTGCTATACCCATTTTACAGATGAGGACACCATAAGTCTCCCAGGTCCACCTTGTCACCTCCATCCCTCCAGTCTGAACCACATCTGCACAGGGTAGGTGCTTAGTAACCGTTTATTGAATCAATAAATGAAGTGGCACCTCTTCACCCACCAAAAGAGATTCAGTGGTTGGTAAGTTTGAGAAATATTGGGTTAATCCCAATTAAACAGATTTCTTTACTGCTGGACTTTTCAGAGCATTTAACATGGTCATGAATCATCATGAAGGGGCTGTCACCTCTGTCATCTCAAACCAAGGATCATGACTGTTCCCAGGCACCTGCACACAGCTCTCCAAGCCCGCCCCTCCCTTCCTCGGCAACGACCACTGGAAAGATGACTTACCCCTGCCATCCCACTCCAACCACCAGCCAGGAGAAGAAGGATTAGGAACCAGGTCACCCAACCACGATGCCATCTAATATCACCCCATCTTACCCCAATTCCCAATAGTGACAATGGCAAAAAGAAGATTTGGATGCAGGACCCTGTAGCAGCAGAAACTGCAGACTTAAGCAGAATGTAGTGGAAAAAACAGGGACTGCAGAGCCAGGCAGGCCCAGGGGCAAATCCTCCATGGTCCCGGCAGTGGCCCTGTACCCGCGGAGGAAACTGCAGGGCTACATCCTCACCTTCCAGCTTTGTCACAGGCGAGGACAGCCACAGGCCCTCCCCCACCCCAGGCCTCGCCCCGTCATTCGTCTACTCATCTGCTCCTCTCGGTCATCCAGTAGCATCTGGCCGTGAGGCGGCTACCCAGGAATGAGCACACCTGGAGCTCGTGGAACAGAACACTGAAGAAGAGACGTGAGACAAACGCAGGTACCTCTCGCTATCCTCGTGAACCAAAGAGACTCAGGTAAATTGCAGGGGGGACGGTTGTATCTAAAGTCCGTTGTTATCCAAAATTCGGGAGACTGAGCAATGTGGATCCCGAGGGATCACTGTCTGGACAAATGACGTGCCGAGAAGAAAAGCCAAAGTGCGTGGGAAGAGACCGTACCCCAGGGACCTGACTTCAGGAATCAGGAAGGCTGACGCCAGGAAACAGCATTTAAAGGGACCTGAGGGAAAAGCATTCTAAGCAGAGGGAACAGCAAGTACAAAATTCCTGACACGGCCAGAGCTTGGTGCTTACAAGGAACTGAAAGAAGGCCGTGTGGCTGGGGGCAGGGGAACAACGGAGGCTGATGAGGCAGGGCTAGGTCACGCGGGACCTTGAGGTCAGGCTAAGGATTAGGGTTTCTATCCTGGGTACAACAGGAAGTCACGCGAAGGTGTCAAGCAGGTTTGTGTTTCTAAACAATTAACTTGGCCGAGGTGTGGAGACTGAACGGGTGTCACGGCTGGGCAAATGTGGAGACAGGGAGAAGTCAGTCTGCGAGAACACGAGGGAGGGCGGATGGTGGCGCGGAGCAGTTTGGTGGCAGTAGAGACAGAGAGTTGCGGATGAATGTGAGAGAGTCTACTTCACCAGAAGTGTGTGAGTATCAGAGAAATACATAAAAGGATGGCCACGCTGTGCTCACGATCAGCTGGGATTAGAAACCACGGATCCACGGAGACCAGCACTGCCATAGGACACGGTGGCTTTCTCCGATGCCGACGCTGTGCCCAGTCTGTGAGAACCTGCCTTCTGCTCCAAAAAGCACCCAGGGACTTCAGAGGTGAAGCCACTAAGAGACAGGAAGGATGAGGACGTTTCTAAGGCACTGGAGTGTCCTGGGGGCCGCACAGACTTTGGAGTGAGTTGGGACTGCGCTGAAATGGGCAACTTGGGTAAGTCGAGTAAGTTCCCTGAGCTGCTGTCTTATCCATAAGACGAAGATAACATGTAACTCATGAGGTCATTCTGAGAACCGGAGGCAATATCTGTGAGGCTCCTGTGCAATACAGGTCCTCAGTATCAGCTCTTATTACAACCACCCTGACCTTGCTCAAAGGACCGAAACCTTGTCTCACCGATCTAAGCAAGTAAAACCACCTTGGAGTTCCATGAGCCTCCCCTCTGCGGTAAAGGCCAGAGTTAGATTTGGGGGCGGCGTACAGGGAAGGGAGGTGGTGGGCACACGGTCTAGGAGAGTGGCAGGCTCATTGCCTTAGGGCTAAAGGCGCGTGGACATAAAGAAGGTGCCGGAATCTACAAGAAGTAAACACCAGCTGCCCATGTAACACCGGCTCCTTTCATTTCCTTGCGCCCCTGTTTGATGCGGTCTGGGGCCCAGCCCGCCCCAGGCAGCAGGGCAGCTTGCGCTGGTCCACAAACACCCAGAGTGACCCAAGATGACACACTGTCTTCAGCAAAGAGAAGGGATGGACGAGGGTGAAAGGGAGGCAGACGGTGCCTCCAGCAACGACCTATCCGAAAAGGAAATCAAGAAAACAATCCCAATTACGGTAACATCAAAAAGAACCACATATTCTTTTTTTCAAGCCATAAGGTTGTCCCCATCAAAGCACACGAGAAATGGTGACTGCTTCCTACAGAAGGAAGACGAGAGCTGGAGCACTTGCTAAGGTGACCACAGCCAGGTTTGGCTTTTGAAACCATTTCTTTCAGTGGCTTAAAAAACCCAGGCTAACCTCTAACCATTTTAGAGTGTGATGGTAGGTTATTTTCTAAAAGATAACGTGTTCCAGTGCAAACCGACGACAACTTTACCTTCACAACGTTACGACAGAGTGCAGAAGCAGCCCTCTTGTTTCCCTCTTCATAGCTGGGAACGGGGAGGTTAGGTGACCGCCCCCCCCCACAAGTCACACCCGGGCACAGGGGTGAAGCCAGACCCCCGACCCAGCTGGAAACAGTCCCCCCCAGGTGGAGGCAAGAACCGTGTTCCTCCTGACTGTATTAATATTCTAGGGCTGCCGTAACAAACTGCCACAAACTTGGTGGCTTAGAACAATAGAAACTGATTCCCTCAGAGTTCTGGAGACTGAAAGTCTGAAATCAAGGTGTCAATAGGGCCATCTCCCTCTGGAGCCTCTAGGGAAGGATCCTTCCTTGGCTTCTCCCAGCTCCTGGTGGCTCTTGGCATTCCCCGGCTGGTGGCGGCATCACTCCAATCTCTGCATCGCCACGTGGCCGCCTTGTGTGCGCTGTGTCTCTTCCCCTCTTCTTAATAAGGACACTAGTCCTACTGGATTAAGGACCCACCCTGCTCTAGTAGGACCTCATCTTAACTAATGACATCTGCGATGACCCTATTTCCAAGTCAAGTCACATTCTGAGGCTCCGGGGAGGACATCGATTTTGGAGGGACACTATCCGACTCAGTACGCTGACCCAGCAGAGGTCTATGAAACACGAGGGCATCGTTAATACAAGAATGGGTACGTGGCTGGATACTTTCCGGACAGCCCTCGTACATACTCGTGTCCAAAAAGGGCTCGGAGCACTTACCGTCTGAAGAGTAGAACCTCACTGCGGCAGAGCTACTGGCTGGCCCCCAGTATTCATTCTTGCTCTCTTCCTTTAGGGCTAAAAGACCAAAATTTCAGCTAAGCATGTGCCCGCACGGAACAGAGACTACCTTTCCCAGCCTCCCCTGCAGACAGAAATGGCTGAGACTAAGTGACGTAGAAGCAAAAAGAACAGATGCCAGGGGTGTGCCCTCCACTGGGCTTCCTTCCCTCTTCCCAGTGGCGGGAATGCAGACATGTCGGTGAACCATCTTCGACAAGTGACAGGAGCTTACATAACGTCTCCCACAAATGTCTCCCAATAACAGGAGGTCAACGGAATCAAAAGTTCATGTTGCCATGTTCAGTCCCAATAGGTTTACCTAGTGGCAAAAAAATTCCAGATAATACTACCTACTACCGAAGAGTGCAAGATGTCTCTAATCCAATTATAGATTTTTTTCACCTCTTGGTTCCGTTATTCATCAGAAAAAAGAATTCCTGTCCAGGGTCCAATCACCCATCTTGGGTAAAAGCACTCCCAGTTTTCTTTATGAACCGCCCTCTCCCACTCTCAGCCTTACTCTCAAACCGGGCATGTGATCCCAGCCGGACCAACGAGATTCACTCACTTATTCATTCAACACGTATTTATTGAACACTTACTATAAAACAGGTACCGTTCTAGGAGCTGGAGATATCGACAGTAAACAAAATATAAAAATCCCTGCCCTTATGAAGTTCACACTCTAAACCTTTTGCAGAAACTTCTGGGAAAGAGAAGCACTCTTTTTTTCTCCTGGGATTGCTGAGAGGCTGGGATGGAGGTTGGCAGCCATCTTGCCACCAAGAGGAGAGAGCGACAGCATGAGACATCAGATCCTAGAGTCCTTGGACCCTGCCAGACTGACTTTTTCAGTTTCCTGAGCCGAAAAAAAAAAGTCCCTTTTTTGCTTAAACCAATTTGAACTGGGTTGGAAGCGGAAGGAACTGCATCTAAAAGACTCCTACCATTACCCTGAGACTTCCTCAGGAAGGTATTTGAGGCAAGTTTGGAAATGCCAAGTAAAGACGAGTAACTTTTCTGAAAATGGCCCTTCTCAGGACATTCCTTACCCCGAGGCACTGTTTTAAAGGCTCCTTGCATGTTGTCATTTCCAGTTTTAAAAAACCTCCCTCCCAATAACCTCTTAGAACGGAGGCACCCGTTCACTGCCTCTCCCGCTATGTGTTAAGAACCAAACCATGTCATCATACACCCCAAATGACCAGAGACTAGAGGATTCCAGTCACCTCCTGAAGCTCTTGAAATTGCCTGCTAGTGCTGACAGCCACAGGTAACATCACCTTTATTGCCCAAAGGGCTAAATCCCACTGGCTTCCCTAGAGTTGGTGACCGCAGTCCCAACGTTTCTGATAATTGCTCTCCGTCTCAGGCAAGCACCTCCGTGCTGTGGGGCCCTCTGCATATTTGGCTGTTAGCAGGAGCCGTCTGAACTAGACTCACAGATAACCGAAGCTAATTGACCACATCCTATTTAACAGGAAACCTAATAGCCGGTTATTTTAGACCCATTCTCACTTCCCCTCCTCCGCTTCCACCACAGGGCTCAGTTGCTAGGAGGTCAGAGTGTGCATGAAAGAGACTATGGTCGGGGGGACAGGGCGACTCCGGGCTCAGACATAAAAAGGCTCAGGGGAGCCGGCATGGAAGAAGAGGCGCTGGCCCTGCCTTTGCATAGCAAACGTGCCATTTTTTACTTACAGTCTATTTCGGGGCAATCTGGCGTGGGCTGGTAGAAATTGTGGGGGGCTAATGTTCTCCCCAAGCCACCCCTTGGTGCTGCCAGTAGAGTGGTTTGCATGCAGTCCCATTCCAATGTCAAGAAGGAATGACTTCCCATAATTGCTTCAAAGAAATACTGTGAAACTCAAAGATTTGTATATAAAAATAAAATAAATAAAATGAGTAAGATATTCAAGAAAAGATAATGACAATATTAAGACACATCCAGGCCTCCTCTGGAGGCACAGGCAACAGAGATATTACACGGGAAGCCCCATCTGCCACGTGTACATGTGTGTCTGCGTGTCTGTGTGGGTGCCTAGGTGTAACTATCAGCAATGACTTTTTCTTTTGCAAAAGGAAAGATACGGTTTGAGTTTTGAATTTTGTTTTGTTTTTTCTCCCCATCTCCCACCCCCACTTCCTATTTAGGGGGTCTGTTCCACCAAACCTGAGAGCATCACTAACACACAGCTTCCCGGAGAGGCGCCACCCTCAGGGCGCTGCTAACCGTCACCCTTCTACCAGTGGTACAAGACATGCAAAGAATTTCTGAACCTGCTCACTAAACAAACTCCCTCACGTCTGAATTCCTTCCTCCCATCAGTTGAGGACCATTGGGTGCACCACGCCTCCTGGAGCTATCATCACATCTTCTCAACTGTAGATCAATAGTTCATTTTCCTTCTAGCTCAGGGATTATTCCTCATCTTTGTCCATTCGGGCTGCTGTAACAAAATGCCTTACACTGGGTGGCTTATAAACTACAGAAATTTATTGCTCACCGTTCTGAAGGCTGGGAAGTCCATGGTCAAGGTGCTGGCAGATGTGGTATCTGGTGAGGGCCCACTTCCTGGTTCTCACTGTGTCCTTACCTGGCACAAGGGTCTCGTTTATAAGGGCACTAATCGCATTCATGAGGGCCTCCTCATGACCTAATCACCTCCCAAAGACCCCACCTTCTAATACCATCATATTGGGGATTAGGTTTCAACCTACGAATTCAAGGGAGACACAAGTAGAAGAATTCAGACTACAGCATTCCTCCGTACTTTCTTCCTCCTGAATCACAGAAGGAAATGTTTCTCACAGATACTGGCCCCTCACGTTGCAGACAGAAGTTCTTAGTAGAGCCCTTTGAATCAGACGAACCTGGGAATCAAAGCTCTACCACTGACTGGCTGTGTTACCTTAATTACAAAACTTCTCTGAGTCCCACCTAAAAATGAGAGGACAGTCCTCGCTGGCCAGGCTGTTGAGAAGACTAAATGATTTAACCAGGAAGCAGTACCTAGCAAGTAATCAGTCAAGACTTATCTTTTCGTTGAATTTCCACCCTGAGGACGATCTGCGGGCCTCTTGGACATTGTGGAAGGGACTTTTAAGACAAGCCACTTGTCCTTCGATGAGTCCCGCTTTCCCTGAAAGTCCATTGATAAGATACTTTGGGACAATGAAGAAAGTGCCATTCCCTTCTCAGATGTCAAATGAAACATCCCCCTGCCCTTCCTGACCCATTCATTCAGACATGCAAGCATGTACTCAACAAACATTTATTGTATTACAAGTCTGTGATGGGCCAAGGATTGGGGACACAGTTTGTGGCCCCCAGAAGCCTATAATCCAGTATAGACCAAAACAAGACACTCGGTGCTGAGATACAGGTAGGTTTCATTAGGAATCCGGGCAACTAGGACACACTGAGACCGACATTTTCACATACTGCTGATTGGAACATGAACAGATACAACCTTCTAGAAAACAATTTGGCTATACCCATCAAGAGCCTTCAAATGTTTATAACCTGTGAATTCCCCTTCTGAAAATTTATGTGAAAGAAACATTAAGAAACTCAGACAAAAGTTTATGTACAAAAAGGTATATCATGGCATTTTTGTAAAAGGGAAAATCTTTTTCAAAAATGTTCAACAAAAGAGAATGCCTAAATGAAAATACATCCATGTGGTAGAGTATTACAGTGTTTTCAGAGAACACTGAATGACAGGAGAAAATGCCCATGATTCAGGACTATGTGACAAAAGCAAGACACATTCTAATATATGCATGATGATTTCATCTTTGTTAATATATAGGTATACATATGCATAGAAAGACAGACTAAACGGTAAGGTTAAGAGGTTAAGAGGTGACTCCTGGGTGGCAGGGATCAGAGATGACTTTTTTTGGGAAGTGGGTCCCTTTTTTCAAAATTCTCTGCAATACGCTTGGATTAATTTCATAGTCAGAAAAATATATATATAAATAAAACATCGCTTTACTTGGAGGCATTGTGGGGTGAGGGAGGGGGGCAACTGTGGAGAAGGCGGTGCCGCCAACCTTGCCACTTGATAAATTTAATGCCAAGAACGTCAGCTCCATTAAGACAGAATTCATTGTCTGTTTTGTTCCCTGCTGTTTCCCTAGCACTCGGAAGGGCTCTGGCATGCACGGTAGCCATTCGACAACTGCTCGCTGAACAACTGAATGAATGACCAGAGTCCAGCTCAAATGTTCCTTCCTCTGTGAAGTTCCCTGACCTCCCCTAATTACTCCTTTTTTTCTAGCCGCCCGTAACCATTATTACAAAGCATTACAGCTAACAATTATGGGTCTGTCACCGCTTGCTAAATTGCAAGTTATTTGAATGCAGGAACCAACTCTTATTTAGATTTGTCTCTTTAATCAGATATTTGGTCAATAAATGTTTGAGTGATGGATGGAGGGGTAGACAGATGACAGTCTGTTCATACTGTATGAACAGTAATTATTCATTTTAATTATGATTTAAATATCATGTAAATATGTATTGGTTTAGAATACACATAGAATAAGATCTGAGTTGGGAAGAGACCTTAGAAATAGTCTAAGCAGTAAACTGCAAAATTGTTGGTTTTAGCTCTGAAACACTTTCTTCTAACAAAATTTTGCTCAGAACCCTAAAATATGAAACAGACGAGCAAGGAGCCACTCTGATGGGGGTGGAGGGTACCAGAACCCCTCTATTGCCTCCAAACACCTCCCTCCCTGACCTTATAGCTCAGGACCCCTTGTACTTGGAAGAGTAGTTTGAAAACTTAAAGGTAGTCTACATTTATTAGTAACACAAAGAGGTCCCTAGAAGGCAGTAGAAGAACCAGGACCAGAACCGAAGTTCCCTGACACCCCACCAAATGCCCTTTCTACTTAACTGTTCCCCTCTTCCTGCCAGGGCTTTACAACAGATCAAACACTCAGCAACAACAGCAAGGGCTGATGTGCTGGAACTCTGTGCTCTTAATCCAGTCTTCATTTATTTCCTATGAAAATAAAGGAGGAATGTTGCCGTGACTTTCCAATGACAACATCCTTCTCATCCCTTGAATCTCATTTGCAGGAAGGCACTTAACTATCAGCCTTGTATTTATTTTTAAAATCTCAACTTGCTTTTACAAGCACAGGAAACAAAGTCAGCATAAGCCTTGAAAGAATTCTCCGCAGAGTCCGTAGGAAAGAGCCCTGAGCCGCTCCCCTCCCGAATGAAATGGATTATCCTAAAATGAGCAAGGCCACTGCTCCTCGTTAGTATTGTTAAGCTCACAATTGTCTTTCAGATGATGGCTCACACTCTCCCAACAAAAGCTTTTTTATTACAAGCGACTAAAAGATTGCCTGTTCGGTTTCTGATTTCAAACCTGTACTTCCATTTTTGGAACACCAAAATTATACAGAAAGCCCTCCATACAATAAAACCTTGGCTCGTAAAGGATTTCACTGTCTAATGCTTCCATTTTTCAAAATAATCTCTGTTCCAACACTTTGGCACAGGCTTCCAGTAAGTACTACCTCAATTAGACCTTCTAATCACTAATCCCTAAATCCTTACAAATTTGCAAGTGTAAATCCAGAAACCCTTGTAGCTTGCGCCTGTCCACATGTACCCCCTTAAAAAAATGCTGCATGTCTGTGATTACATTATATTACTTTTTTTATGTTGAATTAAGCCTTTGGGAGAGCTCTCCCTGTAGTAGTGGTTGTGGTGGTGGTGATATTTTAATGGGACAAAAAGGAGATCAAAGGTGGCGAGACACCCCCGTGAGGAAACCAGCTATGAATCAACAGGCGTCAGGTGCAACAGTCCAGCAGAAAAAAATGAAGGGAGACCTCAGTTTTGTACCAAGCACGGTGCCCCCCTAGAAGTGACTGTGAAAGCCAGAGAGATGCCTTTTTATGTTGTGTATGAGCTCTGCAATTACCCCATCCCCTCTCCCACAGCCCAGGAGGAGGAACTTAAAAAGAGGCTGCCTTTGGATACAAGAGGACACGGGCAGTATCTTTCAGAGGCACAATAAGATCAGACCCCACACGCGGCGGGTGCTTGGGTCTTGCTTCCCAGGAGGAAGCGGCAGGCTTTGTTCTCCATTCTCCATTGCTCATCTCCAGGGCAGCCCACAGCTGCAACCTGACCCGGATACACCCGCGAGCTCACACTGAAGCAAGAAATCCTCCTCCCAGGGACTGTTTATACACTTTCCCTTTCTCCCACCACTTCTTCCAGGGCCCTTTGAGGGTGAACCTAGGGCACCATTAGCAACTGAGAGACTGAAACTTAACCTCCATGGCCTGTAATTTTGGCACAAGCAACACAAACAGAGGAGTTTCAGATCCCACTGCAGAATGCTTTTAAGCGATTTCTTACTTTGCACTTTGGGCATTCACGAATAATCTTCTCACCTCCCATTAGACCATGATAATAGAAACTATTTCCAAATGGCCCTGAGTTCATTTTGAGAAACTGAGTTTAAAACTTCTGCCTTGCTAACGAAACAAGAGAGTTTAAGCTTAAATTTCATCATCTGAAAAACAGAAGACCCTAAACCTTCTATGGCTCCCAGTCCCAAGAATAAAATTCAAACTTGAGAGCATTCAGAGCCTTCCAGGTCCACCGCCAACCCCCTCTCCATCCTCCGGCCTCCTGTGTTCCCACACATCACTCTCCTTACCTCTCCAGCAGGTACCCCGACCTGGAATGTCTGTCCTCCCCTCTCGCAGATACCTTAGCGAGATCTCCTCATCCTTCAGGGCCCAATGCAAACATCGCCTCTTCCTGGAAGGCTTCCCCAACATGCCTGGTTGAAATCAACCACCCTCCTCTTTCCTTCCTTAGCACTTTGTCTCTCTTGGTAACCCCAATCACATCTGGCCCCATCGGGCAGTTAATCATGTGTGTTTCTGTCCACCCCAACAGAATGAGTGTTCCTTGGACCACTCTTTGCACTCTCATGTTTATATTAGAACCATTTTAAACAAGATGTGAGAGATTCTCTGAATCCTTCTGAATCTCTATTAACTCATCTGCAGAATGGAGCTGATAACACTGTCGCTCCCTACATTTGCAGGGTGTGCTAGGATCTCAACAGGACCGTCAAGCTTCGGATGGTCACTGATTAACTAGAAGACTCTGAAGATACCTTAGAGGCCTGAAATAACTTCAGGTTTACATATATGACTCTGCAACCAATATCTCATCTTTAACATGTCAAGTCCTAAGACAGTCATTATTCTTGCCAAAGGCTATAGCTAAAACCCAGAAAAGACAACATTCCCCTTAAAAAAAATGGGAGGGAGGGACAAAATAAAACCAACCCTAGTCCAATGCTGAAAAAGTTCTCTAATACTTTAGAGCTATACTATCCATTCCATGACAGTAGCCGCTAGTTACATGAGGCTACTAAACATTTGAAATGTGGCTAGTCTGAATTGGGATGTCCCAGAAGTGGAAAATCCACATTGGATTTATGAAGACTTAGTACCAAAAAAAAAAGTAAAACATTGCAACAAGTTTTAATATTGCATACCTCTTGAAATATTGTAGATATTAATTTCACCTGCTTCTTTTTACTTTTTTCAATGCGGCTACCAGAAATTCAGTTACATATGCAGCTGGCGGTGTATTTCCACTGCACAGAGTTGCTCTAGGAGAGTCTTATTTCAGAACCTCCCACTGCAAACTGAATCAGCAGATCCCTTCCTGGGACACACTAATTACTGTTGTGGTTGCAGCGCTACAATTACCACAACTTTGACAGTTGTTCACTTTTTGGCTGAGTCTACATCTAGCCCCGGTATTTAAAGGGGTTGTTCTTAAAACAACAGGTCACTGGAGAATCAAGCTGAAAATCAAATCGGCAATGAAAATTCCACACCCGCCATTCCAATAAGGGGGATTTTCTTCTTAGTGGCCAGTTATCATCGATGCATTTATTCGTTTGACGAATATTTACTGAGTGACTACTATGTCCCGGGCTGAATTCTAGATGTTGGGATACTGTGGCAACAAGACACGGCCCCTGCCAGGAAGGAGCCATATACCAGCGCGTGTGCCAATAGAGATGTGCACACGCAAAATACCGTGGGGACACAGAGGAAGGACGTCCACCCTTTATTCTGACCAAGAGGAGATGGATGAAGGCTCCACACGGGAGGTAACACGTGAACTAAACTTTGACCTCAGCTCACATCCGAGTTGAAGAGTGAGCTGAGTGTCATGTGAACACAGATGACAGCACTGGCCCCAAGAGGGGATGAGCTCACCAGGGACAGAGTGCAGAGTAAGAAGAGAAGGCTATCACTGAATGCCCCACTTACTGAGTCTACAGCTGAGCATAAAGCCCTTATAAAATAATTACTTCTTGACCTAATTAGCTGAAACCAAGAACACGTAGATGGGGCCTCCTGGTGAGATGAAGAGCACAGTCTTTGGTATCAGTCAGACCTGAGCCGGGATCCTGTTCCAGCTTTCCCGTTAGGCAAGCTCCTCAACTCTCTAAGCCTCAGTTTCTCCATCTGTATAACGGGATTGGTAAATTCACACCTCACAAGGCTGCGGTACAGATTAAATATGACAATCCAAGTACAGCAGTTGACACACTGTCTGAAACATAGTAAGGACTTAGTAAGTGGTCATTGTTGTTACTGGTTTTTTTTTTCAGTAATGCATCTGAAAATATTCATTCTAATGTTTCCCAATGACTGACATTTTGAGCTGGACTGTTCCCTGTTGTGAGGGAGCCTGTCCAGTGCATTGTGGGATGCTCTGCAGCCTCCCTGGCCTCTAGATGCCAGGAGAAGTCCCTCCCCAGTTTGACAACCAAAAATGTCCCCACACCAATATTGCCACCTGTCCCCCAGAGGGGGAGGAAGAGGAGGCAAGCCAGCTGAGAACCAATGGTCTAAATCAATGATCAGGTGAGGCAGAAAGAGGGCCGCGCACTGAAAAAACATAGAGACTTTTTCAACTGGTAAAGAAATGAGAGCAGAGATTCCCCCAACCCTCTCTTAACTATGAAGCCCAGCAGGGACTGTCTCAAACACGTCCTTTGCCTCAGGCTGAAGCATGCTGGGCCCAGCCCAAATCAGGGTTACAGAGTCTTTTAACTAAATTTCATACCTGGTCTAGTGAGGATGGGAGGAAATGGTCCTGCACCTCAGCTTTGAACGACATCCCCAGGCAAGCTCCACGACGCCTGCAGTTAAGGAGGGGTGGGGAGGACTGATCCCTGGACAAGAAAAGCCCATAAGGTCCTCCTCAGCACACAACAGGTCCAAATATGGAGACAAAGGCCAGTCAGTTCTGCCCCGTGCAATGAGCCATGGTAACCTGCCCAGCAACTGCTCGTGCAAGGGCCGCCATTACACAACTGTTATCTTTCTGAAACCGCTTTTCATCCTCCTCAGAGTTCAGCTTCGTAAATGGTATTGACTGGTGCCCTGTGTTGTTTTATTTTTCAACTGTCACTTGTTAAAGCTAATGAGAACCTGAGGGTAATTACGTGCATAATTGGTTGGGGGGGGGAGCTTTGGTCTTTGCATTCGGCATGAAACCACAAGGCTGAGTTTTCATCAAATATAAACTCTGCTTTCGCCAACAGCTATACTAAGGCAGAGCTACGTGTTGGCCCTGGCAGGGAAGGGTGCCGGTAAGCACAGCCGACAGAGGGTTAGAGCGCACAGAAAGGAGATATTCGTAGGAGTCTAGAAATCAGACCCTTCCAGTAAATCTTACCATATACGACACACATGTGAAATGGATAAAAATTTGCTCGGGTTTCAAACAGTGAAATACAACAGCATTGTTGTAAATGTGACAATTAAAGTCTTAGAATGGGGAACCACGGTGCATTTGTTAGAACGATAATATGCGTATGCTGTTTTTACATCGATTTTCAATGCATTTTCACATCTACTTTCCCATTTAATCTTTACCACCACCACCCGTGGAAGAGTTAATATTATTACCTTCACTTGGCTAATGAGGGGAACAAAGCTCTAGGTTTGTGACTTTCACTCATTCAGTCAATCATTAAGCCCCTACAAGGGGCCGAACGCTTGCCCAAGTCACGGGGCGCAGCCAAGTACCGTGTCAGATGATGCTTCAGCAGAGCATCCTGAGGCATTTCTCGAGGGGGCGCATCAGTGGCATCTGGTGGAAAGACTCTGATAGGCAGAAAGGTCCCACCCTTTGCAGGATCCCTCGCACCAAATTCCAATAGTTCTCATCAAGCGCTGGGGTGGGTGGGAGGAGTAACGCCCAGTTGAGAGCCCCTGCTAGATGTTCAGAGCAATGGATATGAAATCAGACAGCCCTGGCTTAGTCCTAGTTCCATCGATTCCTCTCCTGGCTGGTGATTTTAGACAAGTTGTTTTCTCTATTCCTCAGTTTCCTCCCTTGTAAAATGGTGATAATGATAGTGTGTACCTTACAAGAGTCCTGTGAGGAATAATGTATATTAAACGCCTGACCCAAGCTGGCCTTCTGTGAGTAATACCCAATAAATATCTCTCTTATTTCATCAGCTCATCCCCCGTGTATCCTCACCTGCCTTCAACTTTAAGGCCACCTTTTCAAAGAAGCCTTCCTCGATCACCCTATCTACCACTGCCATCGCCCCCGCCGCTGCCATGTCACATCCCCCTTCCCCGCTTTATGTTTAGCATTTGTCACCATCAAACATACTCCATAATTTCACAGGCATTTGTTCTTGTCTGTTCCACGAGGACATGGATTTGGGTCTAATTTGTTCCTCGCTGTATCCCCAGCGGCTAGAACAGGGCCTAACTCTTAGCGAGCGTTCAACAAAAATACCCGGAATGATGTCAAATGGGTATAGTAGCCAGCCAAGGCCTAAATGTTGGTGTCTGAACTCCAAATTCTACGCTCTTTTCACTACAGCGAGTGACCACATACAGTGATAGTAAAGGAAAAATATGTCAACTGTTAAGAAACGTGAAGTGTCTGTTACAACACTACCTTAGAGGGGCCTTTGTGTTTTCCCTCTTCTGAGGTTCTTTGAAGTTAACAGCTTCTAACAGAAACCCAGCCACCAGCAGCTGGAGTTGCCTTTGTGGGTTTTTTCCCCCAAGGCAGTTAAGATAACCACTCGAGCCACACAATGATAAGGACTTAAACACTTATATTACCAGGTTTCTTTGTCTCTATCCATATCTACCTGAGATAGAACTGAATTCCCAGTGACACTGGCAAATATCAGCCCTACCCACACTGCTTATCTAAAGCCAAACTAAGCCACCACCGCAGCCACCACCACCGCTAGAATTAGTGCTGGGTTAATACTGCACTTTTACCCAAAGTTGACTACGGCAGGCCTGACAATGACCCATTACATTCGAGGCAAGTCTAGACCTGAGGTTCCAAAGTCTAGTGGACACTGTACCACAAAGGGGTCTGGGAGGGAAACATCAGACCTTCTATTTTTATTTAATCTAGAAAAAGAAATTTAACCAATGTTAACCCCCTATCTAACCTGTCATATCAAATTACATGCCATTTATGAAACTCAGGCAGGTATCCTCAAGCACAGAGTGAACTACAGTGGTCACCTCAATAATCCCACCACTCTCTGCATATGTCAATGTCTACAGATCGGCATTTACAACTGAATCATACATAGATCTCCAGGTTATATTATTAATATCTACTTTCAACTATCCGAAACCTCACCAAATAGAATCAAGGCTTAAACAGACCCCAGCCAAGATAAAACAATGCAG
>RJWJ010019304.1:0-30111 GCA_004363605.1 Indri indri | reverse complement strand
CTCTGCAAAGCAGGGAATGACAGAAAGCAGAAAAGGATGTAAAATCAATTTTATTACTGTTGTAAAAAGTCATCAAGAATTGCTTTAGAGTTAAAAATGTAAAGCACTATTAAAAAGTCCAAATTATTTTTGGCTGTTGTTTAAATGTCTAGAAAATTTAGGAAGTTTAGATAAATTTTAGAGAATTTTAAAAAATAAATCTAATTTGGTTATGTTTATGTTAAATCTATGTTTAAATTGCACATAAGAAAATCTATTTTACAGTTGAGCAGCAATAAGACACAAACTTTATCGGTATCATTTAAAGAAGAATTTTCAGATGGTGATATTACTGTAATTTTTATTTTTTTCCTATTTATTTTTCATTTTAATATTAATTCATCAATTCATTTATTCACTTTTATGAAAGGATTTCTTGGGTGATATTATTAGATGCATTCCTTCATATTAATTATTATATAATAACTATAGGTCATAAGTTTATGTTTATAAATATCTTTTAAAATGCTCCTATAGATTAATCATTATATACCTCTGGGGTTTTCAAATGAGGGATGTTTTGCCACCACCACCTCCCAGGGAGCATTTAATGATGTATGAATTCATTCTTTATTGTCACGACTTGGAGAGATTTTACTGGCAGGTAGGCCATGGATGTTCTAAACATCTTATAAGGCACACCCTGATTGGCCTATATTTCTCTAAAATTTCAAAAACAGTCATCAGTTTACTAGTAATAGTAAAAAACTCTGTTATCCTCCGATGTAAAAATTTGCAAAATGGAGCACCTTTTATAAGTATAGTGGATGAACGCTGATTTTTTACATGCACACATGCAGATGTATATATGTATGAATTTAGTTATTGTAGATGCCAGAAATCACTGTCAACAGAGCTCAGTTCACAGTGACCTGTTTTACTCTGAAGCCGGCTTTTATACTGAAAATATGGAAATTTGTCTCATAAGATTTGTTTCATAAGTTTGCTTGGTGAAGGAAGGAAACTAGAAAAGTTATTAACTACTTCAGGTAGGAAGAGAGTGTTGACATATTTTAGGTAGGTAGTAATGTAATATAACTAAATTACGTGAGGATTTATTCAGCTCTTAAAACTCTCTACAAAATTGTCATTGTCTAAACCTCAGCAATGAATTTTAGCATATAGCTAAATTAGCATATAGTCAATTTGTGTTTTCAAAGCAATCCTTAGACCCCAAACACCCAATTTCTTAGTTTAATTATATTTTCTCTTGTTCTGTGTTTAGGGTAGAAGAAAAATAACTGGTGCCCATCTTTTGAAAAGACATCTCTTCACCCTCTTGAATTCTATTATTAAAAATAGTTCAAACTTCTTTTATTTCAAACACTCACTTTCTGAAGGCCACATGGGAAGTTTGCCATGTTCTACCTGAAAAGATTAGAGGTAGAGCTGATATATTAAAAAGCCCCTCAGAAATTCAGCCATCTGATTTATCATTAAAGAGAGCTATCTTCTTAATGGAACTAGTCCCTTTGATTAAAAGCTCTACTTTCCAAAGTGAGATCATTTCCCAAGCTATGAAAATTCTCTGCAGATGTTGTTTCTAGTGGAATTGAAACACCTTTTCCTATCTATCCTATACTTCTAGAAAACATGAGTCAATGAACATAAATAATTACCAATAATACAATACCAATGTAGTTTTCATCATATAATATTATATGTAACACAAAAGTGTAACGAATTCAAATATATAGAGACAATTTGAATCAAATCGATTAGAATTTGGATATAATCAGTCATGGGCATGAAATGCTATTTAATCAGGTAATGACTTCATTAAACATGGTTAATCACATGCCACCTTAAACTCATTTTCTAAACATAGAATTAATTATTCAAATTATAGCAATTAAAACGCACCAGTCAATGGCTCGATTCATTTCTAAAACTACCTAGGCAAGCTTGCCAAAAAATCTAGTCATCATTTGCAAGAGTTGGTGTGTGCATTGAATATCTAATTCAATAAAATAGACATCTGAATCAAATACTACCATTGGAACAAAATATAGACAATACCGGATAGTTATTTTTTTAGCCAAATCACATAATATATTTAGAGAACTAAATAGGGTATAGAAAATATATGTGAATCTTGAAAAAAAATCTCAATTAGTGTTTATTCCTCAAATATGGTATGCCCATTTCTTTATTGTAGAACAATACTCAATTCAGATAAAGCGGAAATACTAATACATTTTCCTTAAGCCACACAAAATCAACAGATATATATATATATATATATTCACTTTTATGAAAGGATTTCTTGGGTGATATTATTAGATGCATTCCTTCATATTAATTATTATATAATAACTATAGGTCATAAGTTTATGTTTATAAATATTTTTTAAAATGCTCCTATAGATTAATCATTATATACCTATATATACGGTATATAAGGTATATATATATATACCTTATACATGTATATATATAAATAAGAATACTTACTCAATGCATGGTACTATGATAGGTACCTGTCATAGCTGTAGTTCAAAAGTACTACAACTTACGTGACAAAATTTACATCCAATTTGGGATGCTAGATATTGCATGAAAAAATCTGCATACAAAATGCAATAAACATAGTCAACTAAGGAAAGGCCGACTGGACTTTCTGTTTTGAGGCACACACCGGGAAACCATTTTTTTGTAGCTCAACAAAAGAAATTAAATTGGATTCTATTTCATGGTATTCTTTATGCGATCATTCTTGGGCACTCTGGCGCTGGGTAGAATAGTTCATTTTCTGACTGGGCTTACTTACGTATTCACTAAAAAAGGCTTTGCATGGTCCAGTAAACATTTATGGGATGGAATGGGTAATATTGCCTTAAGTTTAGCCTGTGTCTCAGTTAGTACTCAGAGCAATTTAAGAATAGTAATTCTTTGGTGTAATACTTTCGTTTTCAAAATTTTGTCTACAGATTAAGTATTCTACACTTAATTCAATACTCCAGCTGCTAATGGACATTATAATAACATATATTCAGAATCGTATCAAAAATTTTTCAAATATTAGTTAAAAGTGTTGGCATACCTATGGAAGAACCAAGGTACCTCAATGACTTTTACCCATCTGTTGAAACCCACTGCATAGAGATTCTACATGAAAATGATTTTTGCAAATTCACATGGATAAAGTGAGTATTAAAAATCTGGACATATTTGTCCCATAAGTCTTAGTAATCTTCCTTTCACTACAGCAATCTTTTCCTTATTAGAATGACCAAACATCAGGTAAGGGAATGATTATATTTACTCCTGAGGAAATGATAACTCTTAGCAACATCAGGTAAGCATGACAATAAAATATATAACATTTCTAAAAAACATCTGATTCCCATGTATTATCTGTGATTTAGAAAACAGGATAGAAACAGCAGCATGCCCTCATCACAGAATATTCATTTCTAGACATGAGCTATTTACACAGTATGATTCAAAATGAACAACTGCTAATAAAAGAGTTACTTAAAAAATAATAATAATTTCAACATCCTTCCATTTTTCCTTCTATTCCAATATCAAGTATGAATTTTCTGAGAATTCATACACTCCTGCTGTCATTCTGAACCTGTATTTATAGCAAATTGAAGTACTGTTATTAACTTAGTGATTTAGTTTAATGGAAATGATATCTCATTATCATAAATTTATAAAATAACACTGAATGATTTTATTGGAAATAGTTTCTGAAATTCTACCATTGTAGTAACTCAACAAGAGGGAACACTGTGGAAGGATAGTCTCATCTTTTTGCTCAAGTAAAAACCATACACTTACTGCCACAGGACACCACTGTCTAAATCTTCATTTGGTTTTTTACAGCAATGTCAAAGACCTATAATAATCATAAAACTCTGAAAGATCTCTGTTGTATTTCAACTGTTCCCAAAATTATATGTCTCACTGAAACTGAGAAGTACCCTGTCAGAAAATAAAAAAAAAAAAATCAAGCTGCTACATTTAGTGACTATATATCCACATTTTAAAATATCATTTGAAAACCAGAAACTGTACTTTTTAAATTTTAAAATAAGCTGTGCTTCCTCTGGTAATGAAGTGAAGTGCTCGAGACACTTCAAATATTCCTTTCTTCTCTGCACACTAGGAAAACAGAAATGATTATTCATAGCACACCTCTAGGCAACCTAATTTGTGCATTACACCTTTTTTTCTCTCTTCAAATGCGTTTGAATTATTACGCCAAAACGCTTTCACTTTTTCTAAAATTTTTTCTCTTATTATTTTTGTCCTGCTTGATAAAGTTTATATGTATTAGGTAAGAAAAACCTTTTTTTTCCCCTCTGTGAGAAATTTTATCTATAAATGGCTATTTATTGAGATGAGGGTGGATCTTTCATCTTTGGTTATAGTATCATAAAGAAATGCTATTTGTTGAAGACATTTTGATGGGGATGATGATGCTTCTCATTGGACTTTCCTTCCCTAATTGGGTGGGCAATAAGCAGGTATGTGTTATGGGGTGAATTGTGTACCTCCCAAAACTCATATATTGAACTTTAACCCCAGTACTCAGAATGTGACTGTTTGGAGACAGGGCCTTTAAAGATCCAATTAAATTCAAATGGGATCCTTAGAGTGGGACTGAATCCAATAGAACTAACCCAAAGGGACAGATAAGAACATACAGGGGTACCACATGAAGACACCCTAAAAAGAGCCATTCCAAGCCCAGGGAGAAAGGCCTCAGAAGAAACAACCCTGCCAACATCTTGGTCTCAGCCTTCTAGCCTCTAGAACGGTGAGAAAATAATTTTCTCTTATGTAAGCCTAATGAATTTTGTTATGGCAGTCCTGACAAACTCTTTTGTGGAAAAGAGGAGAAAAAGCAGTCTCTGTGTTTAAATATGAAAAATTGGATGTAGTCAACGGAAAATCTGTCTCCCACTAAAACAAGGTAGGAATGCACAGCATGGTGAACCACTGCAGAACTGATGAGGCGAGAGGTTCGAGGCCCACATAACGGGATCCTAGGACCCTAACAGAATCGGGCCTCACTCCTCCAAAAGCCAACGGGATCAGAGCTGTATCTGGGTCAAGGGAGTGAATAGTACATAGGTCAGAAAAAAATAACCCCATTGAAAAACAGTCTAGAGGGGAGAAAACAGGGTATCCCCAAAATGGATTATTGAAAGCTTTATCTACAGGAAAATATCCTCCAAGATGTGTTTAGACTAAATAAGAGATCCACCGGATATGATAAAGCAAGGTGTCGCAACTTTGCTCTTGCTACTTAAAAAATGGTCCAGTATATTCACTTATATTATACTCTTCTCAGACAATATAATGAAAAAGGCACATTAAAAAGTATAAAAATAAATATATAAACACTATTTTAAAAATATTTTGTCTCTTCAAGAGTTAAAATCATCACTTAAAACCCATTGCTCACCACTTGGCATCTGTTAAGACCTATCCGTGTAGCTACATGTAAATCTAATCCCTTGCTTCTAATTGCTGCAAAATATTCCATAGTCTACTTCCAACATGCATAATCTGCCCATCTTCCAGGGGCGACCTGGAAGTCTGCCTCTAATGCCTCATATTATTTTATTTCATTTTTTAGAGACAGGGTCTTGCTCTGTCACCCAGGCTGGAATGTGGTGGCCTGATCAGAGCTCAAATTCCTGGGTTTGAGCAATCCTCCCACCAAATGGCTGGGACTACAGGCATGTACCACCATTCTAGGCTCGTTTTTTTGTTTTTTTTTTTTTACAGTTTTTTGAGAGATGGGGTTTTGCTCCGTAGCCCAAGCTAGTCTCAAACTCCTGGCCTCAAGCGATCCTCCCACCTCAGCTTCCCAAAGTGCTGGGATTACAAGTGTGAGCCGCTGCACCTGGCTGCACATAAATTTTGAAATATACAATTAAGTATATAATTGGTATCTTTTACATTGTCCCCAGTTTTCCCTCATGTCTTTTGGATCCTTTATCACCTCTAGCCCCTAACATATCTTCTGTTATGTTTCCTAATTCCAGGAGAAAGTTCTGAGTAACCTGCATGAAAAAAATTCACTCCCAGATAAATTCAGCCTTGTCTGTCATAGGGCCTACGAGGTTATCCACATTATGCCTTGGGGCTTTGCCTTTAATCCCAAAGGAATCAATTAATGTGGAAATTAAGCTTTTCCCAAAAATACAGATCCAGGCAATTATGTTTTAAGACAGCATTTTTTTTCCTCTCCATGTAGAATAATAAAATCTAAAATAAGAAAATTTAATTAAATTGCTTTAATTTAAATTTAATTAAATTTAAATAACAAAAGTTATTTATGGGCTATATGGCAAGATTAAGAATATATTTCATGTTTACCTTTTATTCATTATCCTTCTCACCCCCCCAACCCCCAATGGCTCCTTCCATGAATTTTGCAGTTTGAGCTGAAGCCCACGGTGGAACAACGTAGGCAATTTGTGAATCCTGTTTTATGTTTCAATCAAACAAGATAGAGTTGCTTTAAGTGAGCATTGCAAATTTCAGGCTTCGCCTTCTATTAAAAGAACACAGAGAGAGGCTCTTTCCTCCAACCAGTCCAGAGCGGAGAACCACAGCATTTGGGTTTCCTCCGGTACCTCACTTGCCATCTCATATTATCTCCCGGCAACAGCTGGTGACATGCAGACACCGCACCTCTAGGAACTCTCTCTTCTCCCCCTTCCATCTGTTTCAGCCCATTTGCTTCAGAAATAAAACATTGCTTTCCCAGTCTGCTTACAACCTCTCATGCACAATGCAATTTAAATCCTTCCAGCTAGAGGAAGCAGAGTCTAGCTCTGGTTTTAAGACAAGCTACAGCTGGAGGTCTTCACAACCTGACGATCATAAAGAAACTTCTGTAGGTAGAAGAGGAATAAATATGATGCCTACATCGTCCAAAGAAAGTAAAGCTAACATGTAAAATATGTTTGAAAATAAAATATACTGGCTGTGTTTCCGAGGTGGAATTTAAACCTAAGTGACTGATGCTTTATTTTCACTGCAGAACAAGGATTTGCAATTTCCATAAAAGCTGCTAAGTCAGTGTCTCCAGGAGCCACTGCTCTTGGTGGGAAATTGCAATGAACACCAGGGTAAGCGGAAGCAACCACACCTTCTGCTTCCTCATACCTCATACCTGGTTTGAATGCCCAGACCGTGACTTTAATGAGACTTTTGTTTTTCTCTTTTCATTTGTGTGTGCATGTGTGTACGTGACCTCTTTGCTCACGTTTGAGAGAATCACAAGCTCTGGAATCAAACTACCAAAGTCTGAAGCGAGACTACACTATTACTGCAATATTGCATGTGACTCGGGCAAGTTAGTTAACGTATCTGAGTCTCAGTTTCTTCATCTAAGAAATGAGGAACCTATTTCATAGAGTTCCTATGAAGATTAAATGATAGGTTTCATGGTATTTAACACACTGCCTGTCCCGTTAGAAGGGATAAAGTGTATGTGTGGCAGAAATAATAAGATACTCTTTTTTCCCCTGGGTTATTGAAATTCTTCCTAATTTTCAAGAAAGGAGAACCTCATTAGCCTTTTGAATTAATCTCTTTGTTTTCGGTTTGAGCAGATGAAAAAAATAAAATCTTATTCCTAATATTGATACCCTAAGAATTATATTATTTCTTCCTAAATTCATTATTGCAACAAAGCTAATTTTGTTCAGCAGAGCATAAAATCGATGTTTATATTGATGTTTTCTAATGTACTATTTTGTTGTTTCTGATTTAGTGGAACTTTTCATTTTTAAATAGTTTTGTATGTGATGAATTTTTTTTGTTCATTCGCAAATATACACTTTTTATCTTCAGATTATATAAGTAGAAATGCATGTTAACTTCATTCTTTTTTCTGTCATTTCTAAGTTTATTATTATAAGACATAATAATTTTTTTCATAAAACAATAAAACATGAGTAACAAGCTGTTTAACTTCTCACTTTCAAGAAGCAAAGGTGGCTTTACCCATTGTTTCCAATAGACCTTTGTGAAAATTGTTATCCTGTTCCACTCTGAGCTATAGACTGTCTACTTAAATCACCACGTCGAAGTCTAACATGAATCTCAAGACTGAATGTCAAAATAGAAGCACTGATTTCACTTCTCTTCCCAAAAGCCCCCAATGTGTTCATCCTCACCTCTCACACACCAATAATGGCATTATTACTAAGACAATTGCTTAAACAAGATAAACAAATAATTTATCTTTCTGCTTCCTTCACACTTCACATCTGATCTCTCATACGTCTTAGAGACATTATATTTAAAATATATTAAAATTCAAATTACTTGTCACCCTCTCTAGCTCTCCAAGCCACCATCACTGACTTCAATGACATTCTACATTTGTCAGGGTGGGCTGGTTTTGTGTGTCAGTTTTGGTAGGAAATTTATTAATTTTTATTATCTTAAAAACATGTAATTCTTGAATCTATTATAATTTTTAAGTCATTCATACAGTTCAAAATATATAGAAAAAAACGTCAAAGTCCCCTTCTCTTCCGCCCTGCAATATCCCTTCATCTCTTCAGAGGTGACCATAGTTAACTGGTTAACACGTATCCTTCAATCCTATGCAATTATATCTGTGGAATAAGCATCATTATATCCTCCTGACCTATTTCAGAGGTACAGAGTTCTTTTCAACTGTGCTCTGGATTGTTCTGCTGATGGGATGTCACCCTGCCTTGTAAAAAAGTCTCTTTTGTTTTCTTTCCCCACCCCATCCCCCAGCATACAAAGTATTGCTATTTTTCATCCACACTTTTAACTTCAACTATTTCCAATATGCTTGTGGCTCCCAAAGCTAAAATTCTAGTCCTAATTCCCCTGGGACTCCAGTCCTGAATCGAAGAGTGCTTACTTACTCTACCTGAGTATTCCACTTACCCAAGATCAGAATGTCTCAACTGAACTTATACAGTCAAACGTGTCCCTGGTCCTGTTCTCTTATCTTATTGTCCATTAAAAGGCATCACTAACCATCTAGTCATTCAAACTCGAGGTTCGAAAGTCCTTTTAATTTCTTCCTCTTTTTCTCTCCCAATTTCCGGTTGACAACAAATCCTGTCCCTCTGTTATTCCCATCACGGCTTCTACAGCCGCCCTACCACTACGTAGGGAGGCATTCATCGTTTCCCAGAGCCTCCGTTCTCTCCTCCCTTCCTTGTATCTCCAAAGTGCAAAACAGGCTATGCCATGTGCTTAGTGGCTTATAATGCCCAGCACAATAAATTCGAAATTGTTTAGTATGGCGCTTCACCGTCTATTCCCCGAGCACATTTTCAGATTTTATAGCACAACACAGAACCAATCACTGGAGGTTTTACCCGAAGTGAGAATAAAACAGAAATTCCCGCACTCATAGGGGTTACATTCTAATGGGAGAGGAAGATAATAAACGATAATAATAGCAGTAATTGTTATGCAGAACATAGAGCAAGTTTATATTTGATCGTTACTCACCGTATGCCTGAATCGAAACATCACCTGTATCTCATTGGAGACTGGGTGATAGAAGAGGTTGCAGTTTTAGATAGTGTGATCAGAAAAGGTGTCATCAAAGTGCTGTTTTTTCAAGGACTGGAAGTACGTGTAAATTCTAACTCTCACCATTCCCCTTATCTTGTATTATTTTTTCATAGTAGCTGTCACCTTCCTAAATATATATGAATTATTATTTATTATGATTACCTCCCCCACAATTAAAAGAAAAGCTTCACAAGATACGCATATTTGCCTTGCTCACTGATTCCTAGTTCTGGGAAAAATGCCCAGCACATAGTAGTCTCTCAATAAATATTGGATGATTCTATGTATTACATGAATTGGACTTCAACTGTATTTGAAATCTTTCTAGGCAATACCTGGACTCGCATATTGTGAAATAAAAGCTTGCCTTGTCATCTGTTGTGAAAAAAATTCAAACGTATTCTTGGCTGTCTATATCGGAGTCTCACAAGTTAACACCAGTGAGGAGAGCCTGAAGCAACAGCAGCTGGAACGACAGATGCAACTTTGCTCCCTGCCAGTTCAGAAGGAAGGAAACAATACGGAAACAAAAATGAGAGCAACAGAGATTATACAAATATCCTGGCAGCATAATTTACATTAGTTTATAATGAACACTGTATCATGGCTATTATTCTGAATATCAGAGGTCTAACCATTTAATTTTCTAACGTGATTGCAATTTGCTTTAATGTTAAAGCAGAATTGCGAGACTGAATATCTGAGTTCCGTTTAAGTCTGCTTGGGCATATTTCTGAAATACCTTTCCTTCTTTTCGTGATATTTCAAGCTATTATTTATTGATTGTTAATTACATGCCAGACATATTTTCATATTTAATCTTCGTGAAATTTCGGTAAGGAAGGCATTATCTCTATTTTACTTTTGAAAAAAAAAAAAAGAAGAGGAGAAAGGATAAATGACTTGCTTCTAATCATATAGTAAATGTACCAGTTTCTTTAACCATCATCCACTGATGGACATTTAGGTCGATTCCACACCATAGCTATTGTAAATAGCGCTGCAGTAAATACGGGAATGTAGATATCTTTTTGATATACAGATTTCCATTTTGGGGGGAATATATATCCAGCAATGGGATTGCTGGATCATATGGTAGTTTTATTTTTAGTTTTTTGAGGAACCTCCCTACTGTTCTTCATAGTGACTGTAGTAATTAACATTCCCATCAACAGTGTATGAGAGTTCCCTTTTCTCCACATCCTTGCCAGCATTCATTACTGCCTGTCTTTTTGATAAAAACCGTTTAAACTGGGGTGGTGTTTTTCTGACGTGCAGAAGCTGTTTAGCTTGTTGTGATCGCATTTGTCCGTTTTTGCTTTGATTTTGCCTGTGCTTTTAGGTCTTACTTAAGATATTTTTGCCCAGACCAATGTCCTAGAGTGTTTCCCCAATATTTTCTTCTAATAATTTTATAGTTTCAGGTCTTAGATTTAAATCTTTAATCCATTTGATTTTGATTTCTGTATAGGGTGAGAGAAATGCGTTATATGTACACAGTGGAATTTCATTCACCGTCAAAAAGAATGAATTTCTGTTAATTGTACCAACGTAGATGGAATTGGAGAACATTATGTTAAGTGAAATAAGCCAGGCACAGAAATAAAATATCACATGTTCTAACTCATATGTGGGAGGTAAAAAAAAGAGAATGAACTTATAGAGAGAGTAAATTAATGGTAACCATAGTCTGAGAAAGGTACTGGAAAGGAAGAAGAATAAAGAGGGAATGGTTAGTGGGTACAAAAATATAGTTAGATAGAAGGAATAAGATCTAGTACTCAGTAGCACAAAGGGCAACTATAGCTAACAACAATTTATTTTATATTTTAAAATAACTGAAAGAGTGGAATTAGAATATTCCTACACAAAGAAATGATAAATGCTTGAGGTTATGGATAACCTTTTTATCTTGATGTGATCATTGCATGCTGTATGCCTGTATTATTTTATACTGCTTCCCTTTAAATTGCAAAAAGAATAGAACCATATGAAATTGGAAATTTCATAGGCTGTAGAGGAGGAGGAAAGGAGGGGTTGTTCTTACTCACTCGGTGGAAGAGATGGAAGAAAATCTGCATATAAGTGGACCAGCGCAGTTTAAATCCATGTTTTTCAAGGGTCAAATGTAGAAAAAATGCTAATAAGATATTTAAAATCTGTGTTAGATATATTAGCATGTGTCTAGAAGTTTATAAATGCAAATTTATTAAAAATAGTAAAATAGAGCATAATTTCCTTGTCTTCCTTACTGATTTTTTAAATATATACTGACCCTGACATCTGTGTATTTTTGTATCTAGCCAGACTATAGATCTATGGACACTTAAAGAAAATAATACATCCTATGAGTTCTTCAGGGCTTTAAAAAATTTTTGCTGTTTTTCTTGGAAAACTATAGCATCATTCATAACTCAATCCATAAAGAGGCTCTTCATACCATGTCATTTCTTTCATCTTTGTTTATACAATATTAATAGTTTAAATGTTTTAATGAATATTTCATTTATTTCTGTGGCTCACAGAATGTGGCTAACAGCCTAAAGAATCATTAATAATGCAAGGGACCCCCTTGCTTTTGTGGAGCTTCCTACGTGAACCTGGCAAAAGTGTAATACAACATATGGGTCTCACCACAAACATTTAAATTCAAACTACTCTGTTTACTGACACTGCCAGAGGTGGTAAAGAATTCCAAAATTCTAGAGACCTTGATGGAAAACACACTCTCTTGAGATCACTAAAACACACATCTTTCCTTTCATTGCAAACATGCCTAACTACTGTCGATCGATGTTCAGTATCCTCTGATATAAAGAAAACAGTGTCATAAATCTTGAAAAATTGTTCTTTACTAAAATGAATAAAATCTATGGAATATCTCTGGTTCCCAATCTTGGGGCCAAATGCCAATGTGCGTGGTTCCTTCATTTGTGAAAAGTAGCCGAATAGTAGCTGTCTAGTCCAGGGTTGTTGTGAAAAACGTGTCAGATAACTTCCTAATTTTAATAATTATACTACAGTTATGAAATGGAAGAATACGTAAGAGATGGTCTTTAGGAGAATGATACTGTTTTTATGAATGCATACTGGAGTATTTAGAGGTGAAGGGGTATCATGTCTGTACCTTACTCTCAAACATTTCAGAAAAAATATAAACATCCACACATTCACATACATATGTGTGTGTACATCCTCTATTTTTAGCACTATATGCCATAGCTTGTTCCTGCCCATTTTATAAGTTTTATTTCCCAACCTCTTCAGCAAATTTTCAATATATTCGTTTGCTTCTCACATCAGCCAGAGGCAGCTTCTTTTGCTTAGCTCTGAAAACCCTGACTGCTAATGGTGTTTCTTTTCGACTCATCACCTGATCATGAAACATTAGTTCTACGAGAACTATGTAATAATAGTACGCCCAATGCTTTCAATATCAAGACATGGCCCTGGCCAAACTGTCATAATCACCCTTAAAAAACAATCATAAGATTGTCCCTCATGGATTTATTGAAATGATTTTTTTCTAGTTTCATCTTGTCTCTTCCAAAGTTACATTTTGAGATGTTTTAGCCACGCGATCTGTGCACCACGGAAATCAGAGCTCAACCGAGAACTGTTCTACTCTTGTCCTGGCGTGGTGGAATGGAGTAGAAGTATGCCAGCAGTGTCAATAGAAGCGCCTGCTGTTGGTAAGCTGCCCAGAAAGAAACCAGGCCTAGGAATTGCTGGGGTTTAAACTAAGAACCTGATCTCAGGAAGAGAGTAGGGTGAGATTCTCTTGTCAAGCTGAGATCAGAACTGGAGAGAAAGATGATACGGAGTGGGGCAAATTTCTGAAATAACTTTTGGGATTCCAGGCCATTTTGTTACTTAATTTACAGCTGCCAAAAACTCTGCCCTTTGTGCAAGGCGACTCACCTTCAGCCTCAACTTTGAATGGTGCTGCTGTGCTTAAACATCCCAGACCTCCTCAGAAAGTTCTAATTCTGACGAATGGCAGCTGCATTCTACCAAGGGTGGTCTTAAAATAGACTTGAATTGTGTGGCCATGAACTAAACTTAATCCTAATTCAAGAAGAGTTTCCTAATTCTAGTATACTGATATGAGCCCACTAGATGTGGGCTTACCTGATTTGAATTTTGTCCAATTTTCTGAAATTTTGTCACTTTCTTATTTCATTCCAGATTGAAAAGGGTGAATTGATTGAAAAGGGCGAATTTTTTTTTTTGAACTTCTTTCCTTTTTTGGAATATGTAAAGCAAAACTAACCAGGTGAGTTTGAACTAGTTAAGAGGTGGAAATGGCAACAGTTCTGGCTTAGTAATGAAAATACCACATGTCGTGTTCACCCATTCATGGTTTAAATCAACTGCAAACTATCTAATATACTATTGAGTTAAGCTGATTAATGACTCTTAGTTTTATGTTTTCAAGACAGCATAGCTATGGAAAGCAAAGCAGCCTTTGAAATCAGACTGAACTATCTCCTTTTCTTTCTATCTGTGGGACTTAGAGAAAATAACCGGAACCTCCTACACTTCAGGTTCTCCTCTGTTAATTAAAATGACGCACGCCACCTCATAGTGGAGTTGAAGATAATAGATGAAATAATGAAACAATCAAACCTAATACAGAAAATGGAACAGAGTAGATCAGTAGGAAATAAAGTAATGTCCTCTTTGTCACCTTCCCCGCCTTTCCTCTCTCGTTTTCTCCTCTTCCCTTGTGTCAATCCCCACTCGCTCTTTTCCTCAAGCTTCCTAGCTGCGTGACTCACATTTGTTAGACGACTGTTTGAAGAATTCCATGAAAATGGATATATTTAATTCTTTCCGTGAAATAACATTACGAACAAACTGTACGAATACATGTAAGCAAGCCCCTGCAACTAAAAAGTAATACATGTGAGATTTTCTTGTAATCACATTTCTGACATTTCCATTAATATTATTTAGCTTTTTGGGTTTTGTTATTTATTTTGTCTCCTGCTAGGAAACAGTAGTAGATGTCAAAGGTTGAAAAATATTGAACAGGGAAACTTAAAATTGAGAAATTCTATTAGCATTTGTTTTTATGTTTTATGTAGGGGTGAATTGGGAAAACTTGATGTTATTTGACTTTTGTGTAAGTATACTATTCAATAATCCATGGATGAAGAATTAAGATCCAATGGTGTTAATTCTATACCACCTTGATTTGTCAGAGTCCTACATTGAAATATTCTCCAAATTCTGAAATGTATCTATTGGCTCTAATTTTATATTTCATGCTATTTAATGGACAATATATCTGCTAAATATTACGATTACTGTCTGCCATGGTATTTTTTTCCCCTCAATGGTATTTAACTTTTAATTCCCAAGCAGAAAACCCTGAGATTGTGTTACCTGAACTGACACCAAAGTCAATACCTTCAGATAGATCTGCTGTCTTTCCATACTGCTTTAGGATTTCGTTGCTTAGCAGACTTTCATCTCAAGGGAAAGGTATGCACTTTCTCTTTATCTTATAGTCGAAGCATCTCAATTCTATTTTAAAAGGGTCCCTAGAATCCCACTATGCCTTTTCCATTCATTATACTTCTACCTTAGTTCAAGCTTTATAAACTTTCATATTAACTATTATAATGTATTCCTATATCTCATCTTTTCCTCAAGTCTCTGAATCCCTACTTCTTTCTGCAATGAGTAGATCAAGTAGATAAATAGTCATGGATTAATTCATATAAGGCCTTCTATTTTCCAGATGTTAGTCTTTAAGCAATGGTGGATGTTAAAAAGAGGTAGATCATTGATACAATAAAACAAAGCTAAGGATCGAAAGGTATAGGTACAACTGCTTCAGTAGAGGGTAAGACAGGTTAAGGAAAAATATTAGAAGATTTAGAGTCTGATTAAATAGAGATAGGGAAAGAAATTGAAGCGGAGGAAGAAGTCTGAGAAGCCTCTCAAAGCCCTTGCCTGGCTATCTGAGTGGATAGTGATGCCACTCTTTGGAATACGGGATTCAAGAGAAGAATAATGTTTGGTCTCAAAAGTGCTGTGTTCGTTTTGAACCAGGTCGAGTGAATAGAGAAGGGAGCAAAGAGGACACGTGGGAAGCACCAACTGGTGTGGTGTGGACAGAGGCTAAGGAGTTAACGATGAAGAATGAGAAGATAAGAGTAGTAATGAGAAGGAAAAAGGGAAGGTGACGTCTCAGAAGGCAAGGAGAAAAGATGATCAAGAAGGGAGTGGTTAACAAAGAATAGTAAGATAAGGAGTAAATACATTCCTCGAAAATGGCAATAGGGAAGTCATTAAAGATATTCAGAATGATTTCATTGGGGTTGTGGGAGTGGGAGCTGGTAGAATGAAGGTTGATTAGAAAGTAAAGAAATAGTCATTTTATGTTATTTTGTTTTTAAGGATCTTTTTCACACATGAAAGTGACAGGCAAAGTATTAACTTGAGAGTGAGATATGGAAGAGAGAGATTTCTGTTACTGGTTTTGCTTTAAAGGCAGAGACTGGATAATAATCACATCGTATGGATTAAGAGCCAGCTGTAACATAAAAGTTGAAAATATGCAGAAAAGAGAAAATAATTGATGAACGGTTACGTTAGACAAGATAGCAAAGGGATTCAATCCAAACATCAAGTGAAGAGTTGAACTTTGAGAAAGAACAGCAAATCTCTTCTAAGAATGGAAGAAAGAAAGTCAAACTATATATAAACACACATATTTGTGTTTGGGAAAGGACAGTTGACAGCATTCCTCAGGATTATCTTTTTTTTTCCACTATGAATTTAGTGTAGAATCTACTACTAAAAGAGACGGGTGTAGCTTGAGAGGGTAGATGAATCTTAGATAAGATAGAAGGAAAAAGAAAAGTTTAATGCAGAGCCTTCTCAAACTTCACGAACATCTGTAGCTCATCACCTCACTGGATGCTCCATACTCGCGTTTTCAATTCGGCTTGCAGCGATGCCTTGTCTAAAACCCCCAAGCAAACTGCTTTTTATTTTTTGTACTTCCTCAATACCTTGCTGTATCACTCAACTGCTCAGTTGCAGTGTTCTGTTTATTTTGTTTATTGAGGATCTATGAAATGTCAGAAATTATTCTAAAGGCGTGTATCTCAAAACAGTCTAATAAAGTGCCTGTTGATAGTGTCATAATTTTACAAGAAAACTGGACAAAAAGAACTAAGTAACATGGCTGTCATGATGGATTAAACAAGTAAGACATCTTCAGAACCCATGCTTTTAATCAATTTGATGTTGTACTCTCCTCCCTTCATAATCTGTAAATTCTCTAAGGTAAGGGTGGAATAATATCCATTTTATTAATATATATTCTATGCTGCCATCAGTGGCTAATTCACTGCAGGTGCTCAATAACAAATATTAGTTGAAAGAAAAACCGAGTAGATATCGATATTGCTTGCCTTTGTCTCTTCTCTCTCGACCACTTAGATTTCCTAAAAAAGTGTGTATTTTTAATTATAACAAAGCATTTCCTCCTTAAACGTGCCAGATTATTTTAAATGGAAATGGAAAACATAAATAAATCATATTCCTTAACCTCCTTTATCCATAAAGTACTTTTGATAGATTAGTTTGTCAATTTTCTCTTTTAACTCAAGTTATTTTTTCTATCGTAGGTAATATTTCCTTAAGCATTATTGATTTCATCAACATTTCTATTAGGAAAGTGAAAGTTGCTGGACTATTTCCAGGGTAGTCCATGCAATGATCATATTTTTAAGCATGTGAAAATTAACAAGCAAGGGGAAAACCAGAAGAAAGAAAATGATACTACTAATCTTTAAAGTTGATGGACTATGATGGTGTTTCATTTATCTTACTTATTGATAGTTATGGGTATTTTACGTCTATGTCCATATATGTGTCTAATTTGCATAACAACAATTTCTATCGAAGATCTTTCCGCTCTTGGTGCTTTGCAACTTTCTACGAAATCATTTTATGTGACAGTGGGAAACAGTGTTCACTTATTGAAAAAAATAATTGACAATATTGTGAAAGCACTGTACTTGTAAGCCAAGATACATTAGAGCTTTTTATGATAAAATGTGTTAAGACATAGAGTAAAATCTACTTAAGGGGAAAATATAAAGGCCCTGATCTCATTCCTGTTTTTAGTATCTAGTGTTGACATGCTTACATTTACAGTTGCCTGAAATTGCCTCTGGTTGACAATTACCACGCCTGCCTCTGAGAGTATAAAAAGATCAAATTAACAATAGAATAAAATTCTGATCCCCCAAAGTCATAGTAATAGCTGAAATGCTGTGATAGATTTTACTAGTCTAAACCATGAGAATTCTCATCTTATAACTCAAGTATACACAATAAATTTTATATTTTGTATGAGTTCGATTAATTTATATTTTCTTTTCCATATAAAAAGTAGGGCTACCATGTTTTTTTTTCTATTTATACAATATGAATGATTACTCTCTGGTATTGTGCAATAAAGTAGCCATTACTTATTGTAATGATATTTCCATGGCAGTAATATTTTCACAGCTTCCTAGGATGCCATCTTACAGAAAATATTGTTAACCATTGCCCTTTTGATGGACTATTTCTACTATCACACCCAATGCTACCAGTTATATTTTCTGCTTACAAATTTTCTATGTTGAAATTACTATAGGACAGAAGTCTAGAGGGGTAATTTTAGAGTACAAAAGTATGCATATTTAAAAAATCATGATAGATGCTGTATTTTTGCTCTTCAAAAATCTGTATGAATTTCCACTTCCATTAAAAGTTCATGGGAGTGCTTATTTTTCCACTCTCTTGCAGAGTATGTTAGTCATTTATTCATTAGTACCCATTATACAATGAATACATGTCACAAATATATTTGTAACCCCTTAATATTTTGAAATAAAAAATAAGTAAAATGGATAAATGTGAATTCAAATGGTACATAATGGCTGCAAATAAAGATATAGAAAAAGATAAATTAGGCAAATGCTAACAAAAGGAGAAAACTAGACTGAAAATATTTATATCAAATAGAATTCTAGAAAAAGAGAGTGGATGAGTGTACATTAAATGATGAAAAGATAGCTATTAAAAATTTACATGATTCTATTCTAAAATTACATTACAGCTATTCTAAAACTTACATCCCACCAAAAAAGTAAAACAAGAAGGTCTTGATAATTTAGGCAATCCAAGAAAATAGCTTAGCTTTAATATTTAAAAATCAAAAGCAATAAGAAATGCAAGGAATGATCATTGAAATTTCTACATAAAGAGTACAATGTGAATGCATGATTATTTATTTTCCATTCTTAGAAATTCACCAATAAGAATAGCAACAAAATTAGCTTCTGAAAAATATTTTTTCAGGTATATAAATGAGCAGAAGTCATGGACAAATTATGTCATTGTAATCTTAGAAAAAGACATAGAGAAGTCCAGCATGTGTATAGAAGAATATTCTACCTAAATAATGAAAACATATAATTTGAAAAAATAACCAAATATTTTTATATATCTTTATATATCCAGCACTCTTTCATGATAAAGACTCTCAAAAAAGTAGGCATAGAAGGAACATACCTCAAAATTATAAAAGCCATATATGACAAACCCAAAGCCAAGATGGTATTGAACAGGAAAAAGTTGAAAGCGTATATTTTTTTAAAAGTCTATATTTTAAAGACCTATGATAATTATAAATTCTGTAGCTGTTCAGTAGGCATAAGATCAGAAGGGCTGGGGTGACTGAGAGAGATTTTGTAAAGATGATAAGACTTCATCTAGACCAGGAAACATAAATAGATTTAGCAGATCAGGGGAATAGATGAGGGTTTTCCAGCACAGATACATGAGCAAAGTGATGGAAATAGCAATGATCATGGAAGGCTTTTGCAACTGATGTGGACTGGCCCGGAAAGGCAAATGTCAGAAAGTAGGCATGTGTGGTGTTTAATTAACCAGCATCCATTTCTCTCTTCCACACGTAAGATTGCTTTAATTTTCATTCAGGTGTCCATACTTCTCTTTCAATCCACATATTTCAGGATTTGATTCTGCTGCAGAAGCTATTATACTACCCCTTGGTTCTGCTACTGGGGAACGTGATTCAGGACTAAATCAATATTGTCCATGTTGAACGAGGAAATGAACGGGCATCTGACATTTTTTTGGTCCTATCATAATTCTCTCAAACATAGCTATCCATGTAAACACATAGATAAATAAATAAGTCCAGACGCCATCATGGGACCATGAATAGAGAATCCTGTCAAGAATGAAGCTGACACCAGAGAAGGGGACCTGTGGAATGAAAAGCAAAAAATGAGGTCCCAGACACGCTGCGACTCTGTGCCAGCCCAGTGTAAAGACTAGACTTCTGTGACAAACAATACACTTCTCTGGTTTTTAATCCAATTTGATTAGAGTCTTCCATTACAACTAAAAGCATACTAATGGATGGATACAAGCTATAACTTAAAAAGAAAGTAACACAAAAAGCATCAATTAAAAACAAACATAATTTGGGGTCAATAGTGGCTTCATTTTCTAGATGAGTGACGTTTTCAATATAGTTAACTTCTCCCTGAATCTCGGTTGACTTATTGTAGAATAGAAATTACCTAATTACAAAGCATTTAATACAGTCATAATTGACAGGGTGGAATGAGGTGGGGATAGAAATGAGTGTGTACCTGAGAAATTCAAATTTAATAAAGTCTGTTAGGATGGCCTTAAAGGGGTTGGCTCGAAGAAACAACATGACTGGAGGGGTTAGTGCATTTATTTGAATTCTATTTTACTGAAAGGACTTTAGGAAAAGAAGCTAATAGTCCTTACGATAACACTAAAATATGGAGATTAGGGTCTGTGTTGGGATATCGAACGTGGGAATGAAAATGACATGACTCGCTTGAGTCATATTGCAAACAGCAGAAAAATCATTGATCCTCTAGTTCAATAGAATGGCTTAGTTCTACTTAAAGTTGACATTCTGCATGGCTATAATAGAGAAAAACAGCAACAGTTCAATTCACGGTTCAGCAAAAAATTAATATCCAAGTTAGATTTGGTTTGGAGTTGTGTAAAATTTGTTCTTTTCCATCTTGTTTGTAGTTCACTGTTCTGTTAAAAACATTGACAAAACATTTGATGCTCTGCTGCACAGCTGAGACCCACAGAATAGGATAATATATTAAGGTGAAATATCAGATTTTTATTTGGTAGAACTGTGCAGTAGAAATGTAGAGAGAAGCTGTGTATTTGGCAGAACTGTGCACTAGAAATGTAGAGAAGTTGAGATCAGGTTAAGAGTGAAATACATCAGACAACATGAATTTGAAGGAAACACTAACCTTTTGTTATGTCCAGGCACTGGAAGAAAAAAATAGTGACACCTCAAAGTGTTAAGTTTTTCTGCAGCTAGATACTGTATTTACAGAGACAAAGAAAACTGAAAAGTTGAAAAATTATTAGTATATATTATAGAATAGAATCACAAGTTTCCGGGAGTCAGTGAGTTGAAGGAATGACTGAATTACTATTGAGTTAGTCCTGTTTAGTAGGTTCCTGTTCTACTCTTCCCCCCTCCAGAAATAGCTCCAATTTTGAGCTATAATGTGGTTGGAACATTGAGTGCATTCCTGTTTCAAAAAAATACATATTTCTGTTCCTAATATTCCCGTCGTGATTGTGAACTGCTTGGTTTCCATGTGGCTTCATTCCTCCATGAATAAGGGGGAAAAAAACAAGATAATAATCCTGAGGTGACTTACAGATTTTTTTCTTTAGCAGCAACTAATAAAACACAGGCTATAAAGCATTTGGAAGATATAAAATCTGGGACTAATGCATAATTATTTGTGCTGAAGGTACCATGCTGCAAAACACAACTGGAATATTCCAGGTGTTCATAACTAAAACAGGCTAACGACACCGCCACAGCTATAATTCATTAAAAAAATAAAGATATCAGTTCTCTAAGCCAGAGAAAGATGCAGTCAACATTATCTGACTTTATTCATTATTAAAACATGCAAAAAGTAAATATCCTAGACCTCAAGCTAAGAATGCCATGGCAGTATAAATTGCAAATTAGTTATTTCGTTTATGATAGACTATCAGTAGAATTAAGCTGTGACTTATCCTGATGAATGTTCATTTTAATTTTTTACTGGGATCTGTGAGTGCCAAGTACCTGATTAACAGGGCTGGCATTTAGGAAAAACAGCAGGGCGTGGAGCAGAACACAGAAATGAAATATAGGAATTCATCGCACGTCCCTGAGTCTATTAGTCACCACATCTGAACCCAAGAAGAACCAAGAAGAAACAAGATGACTCTCATTGCCAATGTATTTTATTGCCTCTCTTCTTTCTGCTTTCAGCTTTTTCCGTTTGCTTCATTGATACAACCTCCTGAATGCCTTGTACTGACCTAGGTCCCGGAATAGTCCTGATCAAGGCAAGAAACATAGCTGCGCTTCCAATCAGGGGGCCTATAAAATCAAGTCAGGTTCTCAATTTACAGTCTATGTTATATTGCTTTGTTTAGTATTTGCCATAGTTTTTCCCTCGATAGAGAGCGCATTTAGAAAATTCATCTCTACTGAGCATTTATTCCATGTTAAACACTATGTTTGTTCTGTAATCTTTTTTAGCGTCAAAGATAACAAATTGAGTTAATCATACACCTCAGTGCGCGGTACTTAATCCTCGTTGGTCATTGCAAGACTCCTTGTTAAATTATTTCATTAATTCTTTGGTTTATCCGCTATCCCCTTTCTGGACCTCTTCCCCAACTGTCAGGGGAGAAATGCTTGCTGCTACTCAGTACAAGTTAGGAAGGAGTACGTGAAATGCTGGAGTCTTTTTGCATCATTTCTTTATACTCCTGTGTCCCGTGATAACAGTTAACAAAAACCTGCAACTCAAGTAGGCAGCACTTTTAATGGTATACAGACCCTTTAGGGATGAAGTTTGAGGTCACCATGCCAGCAAGGAAATCATAGTCACCTGAGGGACTTTCTGAGGCCAAATGAAATATGAAATCGGTAATGAGAAACAGAAGTTATCGACACCAACTCTGTCTGAATGATAGGTTGCAGTAAGGAGGACGAGTGGTTATAACTATTTCTTCCTTACTTCTGCCTGTGTGTCTATTAATGTATGCATGTACATCTTTGTGTATATATGAATAAAAGTATTTGTATATGCCTATGGGTCAATTGTTATTCTTTTTATTTTTAACTCCACTCACTGTATTATTAAATAAAAGACATGTTAACAGTGGTTAATCTTATATTTTAGTATTTATGTTAGAGAATATCAAAGTCAAATGTATCAAAGGGGAATTACGGCTCAGAAGAAGAATGAACAATACCTCAAGATGTATAAGGTAAGACCTTATGTATCCTGTCTGCCTGTGGGCCGGGGCTTTGTGTGGCATGGTTGTATCATGTTAAATGGAAACCTGATACAGTTATTGTGTTTACTTGGAAGTTAAATGTGGTTAAATGATGTGGATGGATACCAAGCAACGAGGCTAGACTGTGGTGGACTGTTCTCTGTTGACTGAATTACACTGGAAACTAATTTTTCAGGAATCCCCTTCTTGTATGTTCCTCAATTGGCACTGCATTATAGAGGCAGTGGCCACAACCCTTTGGAGATATTTGCTGGGTTCAGACCACAGCACCTCCCAATTTACAATTGTGTAGCAGATACCTACATAGTCTGTCTTTGGATTTTATGAACTCCTCTATTAACCAAATGAAAGAGCAGGTGTCCTTTAAATTCTGATATTCCAATGGTCTTGTTTCTGATGAGGATTTTTCGTAACAAGGCTGTGGTTCCAGATGTTAAGCATCTACCTCAATCTCTAAGCTAGGCTGACACTCTTTGAGAGTTTTTAATCCCCAATGTCTTAGTTTATTTGTACTGCTGTAATAAAATACTACAGACCGGGTAACTTATAAACAATAAATTTATTTCCTCTCAATTCTGGAGGTGGGGGAGTTCAAGATCAAGGTGCTGGGAGGTTCCAGGTCTGATGAAAGTCTGGATCTCTGCGTCCATGATGGCATCTTGAACACTGTGTCCTCCAGAGGAGAAGTATGCTCTCTCCTGTCAGGAGTAGGGTGGGAATAAAGAGAAAATTCCCTCCATCGACCCCTCTTCCAAGGGCAGCTGATTCCATTCACAATGGAAGACCCTCTTTGCCTAATCACCTCTTGAAGGCCCCACCCTAATACTATCACATTGGCAGCACCTGTGTTTTGGAGGCGGCACGTTCAAACCATAGCACCTGGTTTGTTCAACAACCCAAATCCCGGAAACTTTTGTCTTACCTGTCTTACTTCTTCTCTCCTGGCTCTGATCTCCCTGACTGTCTCCTGTCACACAAGGTCACACGGCTGAGCCTGGGGCTGTGCCAATGTTAGTTTGTGTAGAATTGAACAACTCTCTTTAATTAGAATTGCAGTGATTCTCAAGGTGTGGTCCCCAGATCAGGAGCAACAGCGCCACCTGAGAATCTTGCAGCGTGGCAAGTATATGTGGTCCATCCCAGACTAACTCAGAAACTCTAGGGATGGAGCTGGCGATCAGAATGGTCACTATCCCTTTAGGTGACTCTGACGCACTACAGTTTTAGAACCGCTGACTGGAGTATGCCATTTCCTCTCTTTCCGTATCCATAACCAGCTACCTACCTGGTCCCTAACCCTCTGTGTACTCGTCAGCCTGTGTTCCTGCTGTTTTTCCAGAAAGCATTACTATGTAAGTATTAATCTACCTGTTTAATCAATGTTAGTTTTATTGGGAAATAAATTAGGGATTGCTGCAGCCTATTTAATACCTAGAATAAATTCTATGATTAGCTCTTGTGTACATCCTTTATTTTATGGTTGCCTTGGAAAAAAAGCTATCTAGTTTGCTGTTCACATTTTTCCCTGTGGGATTGAGTACCTCATTTGTTATTACTCAGCTAAATACCCAATTGCTTCTCCTCTTAGAAATTTTCTTTGAATGGTTATGCAGAGTTTTGGCAATGGCTTGATTTGTACATTTGTTCAGTTATGTTAGTGAACGTGATAAGTCATTTGTTTATAAAATTGTTTAACATCGTTTATGTCTAAAACCACAGGTATCGGAGATGGAAGTACAAGTAAAAATTTTGAGGCAAGCACTATTAAGTTCTTAAATTGCTCTTACGAGTGTTTTTCCCCTAAAATGTCTTTCTTAAAGTTGAAGTTCATACTAGAACAACCACAATATTTTCCGTGCAGTGATTAAACACATGTCTCTGAACTTCTGCTCTTGGAAGGAAATTTAACAGTGTTATGGAAGACGCATAATAGCGCTTTTGCAGCGGCTCAATGTGAGATCCATTTTTAAGCTCGAGACCAAGCAGAAAATGGCTCGTCCCATCAAAGAAATATAAGACACTTCTCGGATCTCCCACTAAGTGGCACAGGCTGAAGAGGTGGAAGATTACAGTAGGACACACACACACACACACACACATGCACATGCAATGATCATGTTCGAGAAAGCAAGACCTTCCTATCACACAGACACTTTCATTAAAAAGTAAAACAGGTAGCTAGTTTTAACCGAAATATATTTAAAAAAAGAAAACGAATTCTTCCTTAAAAATCAATCTATAAGAACTCAGCACTTACAGGACTCAGACATGATAAAGGATTTGCTGAGGTCAATAATGCGCTCCTTGAAGCAAGAATTTGATACCCCTGCACGGGTATCATAGAATGGAACAATGGCAAATATTTCAGAACAGGATGTCAATGCTACCTGAAAAGATCCGGCCGTATGGTTTGTGGGTATTCACTAGTGCCTTTGAAAAACATGTCTCTACAGTTTTATAACTGAAACCTTGTTACATTCTTTAATTTGTTGTATACAATATGTAGGATCAAATGTACATAACTTTTTGTTATCAGAGGGTGTAAGTCACTCTCAGCATATTATTTTCTGGTCTTTGTAAATTCCCAAGGTATATAATGTCTCCAAGTGTTGTTTTAAAATAGCTATATGAATAAGGCAGAATCTATTTTGTTATTAATGGCTTCAACCTGCCAAGAAGAAACTCTCGTAAATTCTGTTTTAGTAAGAATTTCATTTTTATTCAGAAAGTATAGATGTAATTGCCACTTTCCTGCCCTGTACTGACCTAGCTCAGCTTGTAAACACATAGTCTTTGTCCTGATGTGTTTTACATTCCAGGGAAGGAAAGGTCGAAAATGCTGGAAGCAATAAAAAATATAAAATAATTAAAACTATTAACAAAAACCACAGGAGTGATTATTAAGTTAGAGGAAGAAAGGTCTGCATTTGAAAGGCTAATGATGGAAAGAATTTTTATGAAAAATTGAACTCTAAAATAGATTAACGATTTAGCTTTGGGAAGGTGGAAGAAAGAATGTTCAGAAAATGAAATTCTTTTTACAAAGCCACATGTTAAGAAAGTAGCCTTGGATAGAAGGGAACTGGACCATACGTGCCCTTCTATGTCATGGTGAAGAGTTTTATCTGAATCGATGACCCATGTTACCTCTTGACCTCAAGCTCACTGACTTCTTTCTCTCTGATGTTCTTTGTTTCTTTATTTCCTTTACTCATCCCGATCCATGACAATATTGGACCATGTCATTATAGGTAACTTTACCACTTCTGGAAATTAGCCTCTGTGTATTTCCACTTTTCAAACATGGACTACTCATGGAATGTGGCGGCAGCTTTTCACCCCGAGGTTCGGTGGCGAAGGAATAATTACACCTGGATTTGAAATTCATCCTACCACTTACTAGTTCTAAGACCTTGATCAAAGCAATTTTCTTCTCTGCTCACTAATTTCCTCCCCTGTGAATGTGAATGATGGTGGCACCTACTGCCTAAAATCTTGTTGAGTTTTGAATAGGTAAAAAAAAAAATTGCAATTACAATATACCTAGAACATTATAAGTGCTACATTAAATAGGGAGACCATAATACTGGCTTGCTTGGGACAGTCCCAGTTCATTTCATTTTAATTTGGAAGATAAATTTTATAGTCACCCTATGTACGTTAGTCTTTTTTATTACAGTCAATACAGTGAGCAATCTCCCACATAATGTTAGAGAAGTAGTCTGTTATAAATATTGGGTGTAGAGGTCAAGAACTCTAATACAGGTAAATAGTTCAACCATTCTGAAAATAAAAATCTCATCTTTAAGGAAATGCACAATCAACACCTTGCTGCTCTGTAAAACCACAGCTAAACATGCAGCATTCTTTCTCATGTTCCTAAAATTTCAGTTAGAAAGTGGAGCCAGGGATTCTTTTCAGCTCTGCCTCTGGGTCACTACTATTTCTCCCTTTCTAAATATCCTTTTTTTTAAGGTTCACCTTAAATTAACTTCTTCTTCTTCTTTTTTTTTTCATAGTTATGTCCACACCTTCCGATCACTCTCCCTTCTCCACACTGAAGATTTTAGCTCCTGGACAGAGCCATCTCCTTCACCCAAACTCCTGTCTCCATCCTCAATAATTCACATATCTCTGTGCACAGCTCCAAATAGGAAATGTGATTTAAAAGCTCTCTTTTATTTATTTATTTATTTTTTATTGTTCGTTATTATAGGGGTGCAGGTGTTTAGGTTACGTATGTTGCCCTTATCCCTCCTTCCCCCCAGGTCCCAGTTTCAAGCATGTCCATCTCTCAGATGGTGCGCATTGCACTCTTTGTGTATGCAAATACCCGTCCCCTCCTCCCCCTCCCCCTCCCCCCTGCCTGACATCCAATAGGTGTTATTCTTATATGTGCGCTTATGTGTTGATCAGTTAATACCAATTTGATGGTGAGTACATGTGGTGAAAAACGACAGACTCCAGCTTCTTTTGAGGGAGTCTTCCTGAAGGAGGCCCCTGTAGGAGGTGTTTATGAAGTGGCGAATTTTACTACATATCTTATCAAAATTTATAATTATGTATTTATTTTTGTGGTGATTTGTTTAATGGAATCTCCTCCACTAGAGTCCAGAGTCTGTCATATTGGACAGTGAGTGAGGCTTTTTTGTTTTCTGTTATGTACCCAAACTGGGGACTCAAAAAACATTTGTTGAAGAATGTTCGTATTTATAACAGACTCCTCTAACACAAATGGGAGAGTACTTGTTGTATTGATTGTAATATAAAAGACTAACATATACAGGGTGACTATCAAATCTATCTTCTTAATTAAAAAACATTTGTTGAAGAATCTATTGAAAAAAGGCAATTAAATAAATGCATTTTAGAAAGAACAGATAAATAAATGTAAGGCAGAGCAGTGAGTTACCGATTTTATATACTTATTTTTATTCCACGCATGCCTTCCCAAGATATTCAAGACACGTTACAAGCAAATATGCAATAAAACTGAATAAGTATATTAAAGAGAAAATATTTGGCAATATAGCTAAAAATATATACATTTGCCGTACTTGCTGCTAAAGGTTGGCCACAGTTTGGCTCTGGGCTTCCTAGAGAAATAATCAAAATGGGAAATGTTATCACCTGCAAGCTTCGTAGGTTTCATAACTTAAAAATAAATCAATTGCTCTAAAATAGGGCTTTGTCTACTAAGACAAAAAATAGCATACTCTGTACATTCTCATGAGAGAGGCACCCACGACACATAATAGAATTACTCTTAATCATGGTTGCATTGGTTTTATGTAACAATCTTGTAATGTTCTTCAATAAAATCTAATGAAATAACTCATTATAAGAAAAGAAATCAATTACCCTGTGGTTAAAACAATATTTAAAAAAAAAAGAGAATTAAAAATCAAAAGTATTCTAACCTCGGAGGATCAGAATAAAGCAATGGCAAATTCTGGGAATTAGAGGATTGTTCATTAACAAAATATTAAAGATTGCTTTTTTCATTGCCTACGTTTCATGTATTTAGTATTGCTTAGAAATATCCCAAACCACAAAACTCTCTAGCAAATGGAATAAAAATGTCATTTTTAAATGTTTAATAGCTCAATGCTATTAAATACGTATATAATCCAAATATAATTTAGTTTTGAATATTTGTCTCAAAAAGTCTCTCTGCCACAGCTATTTATTCATTTGTGCATCCTTTCTACACATATTTCATGTCATCTAACTAGAAAATTAAGAGGCACATTTTAATGTATTATTCAGATATATATTGCTGTTGCATTTGAAGCATAAAAATGTGATTGATCAGATGTTGCCAGGATGTTATATGGGGTATAAAAATTAAATAAATAGAATTTATAGTTGTCGAATGTCATAAAAATTAATTATTTAGATGAATTGAATATATTAGGTTCTAAAAAATTACCATCTGAAATCGAGATCATTAAATAATTTATCGTTTTGTGTTTGTCATACTGACAAAACTTTCCAGCCAATATTTTATAAGTGGACTGTATTGGAGAATTTCTTGAAGTCTTTGTTTTAAAGCTTCAAGATTAATATTTATCAAACTTTCTCATATCATTGCATTAGAATGAAATGGCCAAGGAAACACAAGTCAGAAAGAAGAAACCTAAAGTAGGAATTAGGGAACCTAGATATGAGATAGTCAGATCTACTCCGAAAAGCAAAGATGTGCTGGCCAGCTCAAAGAATGTATGTCATCTAGAAGCCTCTAGTTGTCCGTTCTTTATGGTCCACCTCAGCCTTCAGAGTCACGCTATTCTTGGGATAATCTCCAATGACTGAGCAAGAGAGTAGTTTAAGAGTCCGGCGGTTTCCACAAAATGCAGGACTTTTCCAGCAGGCAGTCTTTGCTCTAGCACCTTGCCGTGCTGTATAATATACTTGGTCAGGTTGGCATCTTGGGCTGATGGCCGCCTCGCCTAATCCTACCTCCTCTGCTTTTGCTTCACAGAGCAAAAGTCTGCATTCCTCACTTCTCAGCTTCTGCCTTCCAGAGAGTCCAATCAGCTCAAGAAGTAAATTCGCATGTTTTTCCAACTTGATATACTGTCATAAAAGCTTTGCTTATTCTTTGCAGAAAGCCGGGACAGACCACTCAGCTTCACGCCCACTGAAGCACTTAGCTGTGCCCCCGAGGACGGCTGTGGGGTCTTGGGAAGAGTCCAGGGATGGCAGAGAACGCCAGCTGGTAAGGACTGTTTCTGTCTGCTGAGATGAGTGAGAAGGAGGGTGGGAATGGGAGCTTTGAAAAGATTACGGCTGAGAGGGAGCAACAAATAAGAAACTGTTATTTGAAGAAAAGGACTAGATAGAAACATGGAGGGAGAAGATGGGGTCAGGACCCAATCAGCGGTGAGCAATTTAGACTCTAAATTGAGTGAAACCACCAGGTTAATAACTCCTGCACACTCTGGGTATTTAGTGTTCGGTTTCAGAGACTTCAGGGAAAATAGATGTCTTTTGCTTCCAGAGTTTGAATGAAAGTCTCTACTTGTGAGAACTAAGATGCTGTCCTAAGATTAAATGCAGGCTCGTGACCAAATTCATCAAATTCTACTGGAA
>RJWJ010019303.1:0-30471 GCA_004363605.1 Indri indri | reverse complement strand
CTCATTACACATGGGATAACGTGTAGCTTTGATGTACAATGTGTCTTCAAGACGGTGTGAATCCTATTCTACCTTCAGTTAATGTAGTGCTGTAGTGCTTGGAGTTTTCAAAAACTATTCATATTGGCCAGACATGGTGGCTCAGGCTTGTAATCCTAGCACTTTAGGAAGCCAAGACAGGAGGATTACTTGAGGTGAGACCAGTCTGGGCAACATAGCGAGACTTCATCTCTACAAAGAAAAAAAAATTAGCTGGGCATGGTGGTGCACACCTGTAGTCCCAGCTACTAAGGAGGATGAGGCAGGAGGATCACTTGAGCCCAGGCGTTCAAGGCTGCAGTAAGCTGTGATGATGCCACTGCAGTCCAGCTTGAGCAACAGAGCAAGACCCTATCTCGAAATAAATAAATAAAAACTGTTCATATTGATTAACCTTTTGGTGTGTACCACTACACTACGGAGTAGGCAAGAAGGGACCAGAGGTAATTGTTTTCATCTTTGGTGGGTCCAGACTTTAGGCAGGTAAGGGAACTTCAGAGAACCACTTCATCCTGTGCTTTGGGTCAGACAGAGGATTAGAGATGGGAGGTTGAGGGATGGTAATCAGAGAGACCTTGAGGCTGCTTCTTCAGGATGTCAAAGCACTATATTTTGGCTATGGGTTTCAAGACCCCAACACCACATATAACAGTTTAAAACAACCCTCTTAGTTATCTTACAGTTTCTTTGAGTCAGAAGCCTGAGAATGGTTTAGCTGGGTCCTCTGCAAGACTACAGTCAAGATGTCGGTCAGGCTGAGTCCTCATCTGAAACTTGATGGGAAAGAGCAGCTTCCAAGCTCACATAATTATTGGCGGCATACCATTCCTCATGGAGTTTTGGACTCAGGACCTCAGTACTTTGCTGGCTGTTGGCCAAAGGCCACTCGCAGTTTTCAGTTGGTTCTTGGCCAGACGCTGCCCTAAGTTTCTTACCACATGTACCTCGTCAACATGGCCACTTGCTTCACCAAAGTGAGCAAGGGAGGGTCCCTCAGTGAGACAGATGTCACAATCTTAGGTAACAATCGCAGGAATGCTATCTCGTCACCTTTGCTATATTCTACTTATAAGAAGCAAGCCACAGGTCCTGCCAACACTCCAGGGAGACTACACAAGGGCACAAACACCAAGAAGTGGGAATCACTGGTCTATCTTAGCATCTGTGGGCCACACCCAACACAGGCACGAGCTGGCTATTATGTCTCCAGATATCACATCTGTGTTCCAGGCAGAAGGAAGGAGGAAAGGGATATGCAGTCCCAGAAGACTTCCCGTCACACATCACTGGCCAGAACTGTGTTGCACAGTGAGGCCAGCTTAAAGGCAGGCCAGGAACTCTAGTGTTTAGCTCCTGCCTCTTCTATAGCAGAGGCAGACAAGGAGGGTTGGAAACGTAGCTTGTGTTACGTTAGCTAACACACAGAATCTGCCACTTATTCCAAGGTGGTAAAGGAAGACTGTAATGACTTGGAATGGTTTAGAAGAGAAATTATAATCTTTGAACCAGAAGGAAAAGATGTATGTGACTGGGATTTTAGTAATTCCACAAATGAGAGCTACAAATGAGATGACTCGAGATGACCACAGAATGACATGATTTATTTTTCTTAGCTCTCAGGCAGATGTGGCCTGGACAAACGGGGGGCTGCGGGTATATGTATGGAATGAGGTTATAAAGCGATGAGATGGATTTCCAAAGCACATAAAGAAGCCAAACTCTAATTTTTTATTCAAAGCTGCAAAAATGATAGTAACCTTATTGTTGTTCTTTTTTTCACTACATTGCCTTACTTTTTACAAATCTAGAAAAGGGGACTCTGGCCCTTTACTGATGCTCTAAGAATCTTAAAATTTTTGTAGAAAATATGACAAAAAAAGGGAAAGTTTAACTTTTTCAAAAATTGATTTTAATATCATTTCTTTATGTGAACTTTGCTCTCACAGGCACACCCTTAGCACTTTACTTTGAAGTTAATTACTTACTGTTAAGCTTTGGACAGAATAGCTCTCAATTCAAATGGACCACATTGTAAAAATAAGCTCTCACTCTATTTTATGCCAGAAAGAAATCAACTGGTCTGGAACTTTTCATGACTGTGGTGGCTCTGCATTAACAGAAAAGTTTTTTGGAACTACTTTATCAAATTATCTTCTAGTTGTGCACTCCTTAGATGTGCAAATTGTTACTCAAAAATTAGGCTCAGATTTGCCTATGATTTTTCTCTTCACTGCACAGATTGTTTCTTGATAGAATCGAGTCAAACTCTGGCTATAGCGAGCTTCTTTATGAAAAACAGGACATTCTGTCAGTTTGAGAGATGAGTGGCAACACAAAAGACTCTTATAATTCAGTTCTCTGGCTTCTTTTTATTAATTTTCCAAAAAGAGCATAACAGAATTTCAAATGAATTCTCTAGCTTTTCACTCTATTGAAATATTTCTAGCTTATTATTATTTGAGCTAGTAGACTGGAATATATTTATATGTTCTCTGTCTTTATTGACTGACACCTTCCTTCCCAAAGTTCAGCACTGATTAAAATCTGTATTGCTAATGCTCTGGGCAGCACATAGACACTATTGTCCTGAGGCACTTGGACCTGTGAAAGCTGCTAACAGCTTCCTCCCAGGTAGAAACAATGGAACACTTAGAAGTCAAGAGGAAGACTGCCCACAGTGAGAAGAAATGAGGCTGGAAAACAGGAAGAAAAGAAGCACATTTGCTCAGGACATTCTTTTGGAGATAGAGCTAAAAATAGAAATACCATTCGATCCAGCAATAGCACTATTAGGCATCTACCCAAAAGAGCAAAAGATATGCTATAATAGAGACATCTGCACCCAAATGTTTATGGCAGCACAATTCACTGTTGCAAGGATGTGGAAACAACCCGAGTGCCCGTCAATTCATGAGTGGATTATTCAAATTTGGTATATGTATACAATGGAATATTACTCAATCATAAGAAATGACAGTGATCTAGCACCTCGTATATTTTCCTGGATTGAACTTGAGCCCATTGTTTGAAGTGAGGTATCACAAGATTGAAAGAATGGGCTCCACTTGTACTCGCCATCAAATTGGTACTAACTGATGAAAACTAGGGTGCAGTAATACTCTCCAGGGATTAGGGGGTTGGGGGGATAAACCTGCAACTAAAGGACACGGGGAGCATTGTAGAGGGGAAGGGCATGCCTCTAACCCTCGCTTGGGTGAGGCAAAGACATAAAGTTTAACCAAAATGTTTGTATCCTCATAATACCCTGAAATAAAAAAAAAAAAGAATGGAAGATTTTGAAGTTGGAAGTGTGGAAGTTCATGTTATGTACAAGGTAAGAAATATTTGACATAGATTTCAATTTCATCCTGTGATGACTTTTTCTAAACTCCTAATTTTTGGTATAAGCAGATCAAAAGGTTTCAGGGTATGCCAGGGTGTGTTCTGATCTTATCTAACATCAGTTTTCTGTTGGACTTTAGAGGAATCTGGAGGACTTTGTTTTTCTAGTTCCTTTAGAAGCTTGTGCTTAAAAAGGAAATAATCACGTCACATCCCAGCAACAAGATGACTGTGTAGCAATATCTCAACAAGTTTAGGAAACATTTTAGACAGTGGTAATAACCCCTTGTGTAACCTTCCTCTGTTCCAGAAAGTCTTATGGGACCAGCCACTCTGGGCAGCTCTTCCAGTGACCGGCATTTCTGTAGGCTCCTTCCTATTCTAATGCATTTTGTATGAGCAATGACCCATCATGGTTCCTGCTTTATCAAACTGCCACAAACTTAGTGGCTTAAAACAACACAAATTTGTTATTTTACAATTCTGTAGGTCACAAGTCTGACATGCATCTCAATGGACTACAGTCAAGGTGTCAGCAGAGCTGTGTATTTTCCTAGAGGCTCTAGGGGTGCATTCGCTCCCTTCCCTCTCCCAGCTTCTAGAGTCCGCCCACATTCCTTGGCTTGTGGCCCCTTCTTCTGTCTTCGAAGCCAACAATGGTGAATGAAGTCTTCACATGGCATCACTCTGATCTCTTTCTGCCTCCCATTTTCACTTTTATGGAACTTTGTGACAATACTGCCTGCCACCCGCCTCCCCCGCCACAGGAAAATCCAGCATAACTTCCTTATTTTAAGGTCAGCTGATTAGCAACATCAATTCTATCTGCAACTTTAACTCCTTTTTGCCATGTAATGTATATTTATAGGTTCTGGGAATTAGGATGTAAACATCTTTGAGGGCCATTATTCTGGCCCTCAAAGTACTGTTTAAAAACAAATCAAAGTGGTTTTGATCAGCCAATCCCACAGAGGAGCAGAGTCACAGATACAATGCTGACACATGGATTTAGCTTTGCCAGCCAGCCCTGCCTCACACTAGGGGTTCAGAGCACAGTGGTCAACCCACTGTCTTTCCTCTTCTCATCCTTTGTGAATTAATGGAGCAGAAAGCTCCCTCTGCATCTGCCCCTTCCTGGGTTAAGTTGCTACAAATCCCTGTAATGCCATGTAACAGAAACTGCGAGCTGTTCACCAAAGTCTGTCCTTTCTTGGTCCTCAAACTACTTTTCCTAGCCTCTCTTGCAGTTAGGTGTGGCCATGTACCTGGGTTCTAGCCAATAAAGTGGATGATTCTCCCAGGCCTGGCTCATAAAATCCTCTCATATGGGATAGTCTCTATTCTTTCCCCCTTCCTCCTGATTGGGTTGGAAATGGCCATGGTGACCTTAAAGTCCAATGGTTAGCTGTGGAAAGCTCCTCAAGTGTAGCAGAGCTGCTTCTGACCTGGAACTCCCACCTAGGACTGGTGTATGAGAAAGAAAGGAAGTTCTTGTTCTAAAAGCCATCTAGTATTTGGAGTCTCTTTGCTACTGCAGCTCAGCCTGTATGAAGTCATTGTTTTCTCTTGCACTCTTGTTTTGCGGCACTCTCTCGTTCTTCTTTGCTGCTTAGCTTATTACTTCTCCAGATACATCCTCTGCTATATTCTGTAGAGCTGCTGTTGCCACCTGCCAGGGTGCTCTCATTTACTGTCTAGAGTTGAGGGCCACCCATTAGCCGATATAATGCCTTTGTGAATGTGAAGAAAAGGCATCTTCTTTGGGTGGGCAAAATGAAAATGCACTCCTCTGGGCTGATGTGCTCCATGAGTGCACAGCTTAAAAAATGGATTTTTTTTTTTTTTTTTTGCAAATCAAAAGTGTCTCCTTTCCCCAGGTAGAAGCATTCATGTGCCAGGGTGCAGTGCTTGGTGAGCTGCATGCAGGCTAGACTTTGGCTCCTTGTCTGGGAACTCTGTGTGTGACACACACTGCACAACTCCCTGGGAAGCCTCTGCCAGAATCCACCCATGGTGTAGATGTTCCCTCTGCTGATGCCTCCTCCGCTCTCAGTACCGCTCACCCACGTTGGGGCTGTGTGAGCTAGGCCCTGTGCCTCTGGGAACTAAAGGCATTCATTTCATTGGAATCATCTTTTCCACTCTTTTATGGAAGAAACATCTGGAAGAAAAGGATGGGCTTCTGAGAATCCTGAGCACCCCCTTAGGAATTAGAACGTTACTCTGTGCTGTCTCTAGGTACTGAGGAATGCCTAAATGGAAATATTTGGAACTGGGGAGGCTAGGCTGGGGATCCAGAGCTAACCTGACTTGGACCCTTTCTCTTACCTTTGTCTTCCAAGAAGATACATGGTTACCACCTTTATCTATTAAATTTCCTTGTCTAGCAAATATGGCACCTAGTAACTGCACACCAGCTTAAAGCTTAATGGTATTTCTGAATTGTGGTAAGCACCACACTTCCTATTCTGAGCTCTGCAGAAAAGTTTCTGTATGTATTTACCAAATCTGATATAATTTTCCTCTTGGGAACATGGGAAGACTGCATTTTCCAGGCTGTCTTGCAGTTAGCTATTGTGAAGTGACTGAGTTTTTACTAATAGAATGTGGCTTAGAGTGATGTATGACACTCCCAAGCCAAGATAAAGAAAGCTTATCTTTAAAGAAAACTCCCTCCAAGATTAAAAAAAACACACACACACAAAAGAAAAAACAAAAAACAAAACTTTATATTTCTAGTTTAAATAAATCTTTTCTGGGAAAAGGAGATTTATTTAATATAAGTTTCTCTACTTCTCTTAGAAGGGAGGAGGGGATTAATGTCCAGCTCTTATATAAGCTACTATTTTCATAATTTGGAGTTCCTCTCCTGTGGTGCAAAAGTCCCCTTCCCCTCTTTTAATCTGCAGACTCTGTCTACCCTCATTATATAAATCCCCAAGGGGGAAATGGGCTAGTTAAGATATTACTGTAAGCAATAATATGTCTAATCTCTGATCCAGAAACCTCATGTCTGCTTTCAGCAAAAAAATAAATAAGTGTAGATATTTAAAACCACCTCTGTGATTCCTTTATATTCTCTTTCTTCTCTGTTTTCTGGCTGGCTGTGGAGTGCCCAGCAGTGGACTCTGAGACTGTAGGCAAAAGAGCCGGTAGGTGGAAGGAACCTGTATCTCTCAATGTCCATGTGCAGAAGATACCCCTGTTGGCCATGTTGGACTGTGATGTTAGCAAGAAATTTTCCATTAACATTTAAGCCATTGGGATTTTTTGGTTGGTTACAATAGCTGACCTAATTACTTTAATATTAATACAACATGGATTTCAGTTCTCATGATAACTTGCCATCAAAACACCATGTGAGATACTAGAACACCAAACTTATGTAAATCTTACAAATCAATGAATGTTTTTTATCCTTAGGGTTATTTCCAGATATTACATTAAAAGCTAAAATGATCTTTAAAATGTATTATTCAAAATACTTAGCATAATGTCTATAAACAGTAAAAGACATGTCATATAATAACAATGCTCTTATCTTTTAGGACATTGATATAATAGGTCTATTCTATTTCACTTAAATTTAAATATGCAAATGCCCCTTTTGAAGGAGAGACTTAGTGTATTATATTGTAATGACATTCAGCCTCACTTCGAAATGTAGCTAATTTAGATCATTTCAGAGAAAATGACAACTGTTCCCTTGTTACAAAGAGCATAAATGAGAAGATTTATAATTTTTACTGACTAAAGTTAATCACTGATATTAATAATACTTTATACTTATATAACACTTTGCTTCAGTATATTTAATGCCTATTATTGCAAATGCTCAAAACATCTCTGTGAGCAAGGCTGGAGATGGCATTTAGTGGATGCATGTGCATGTGCATGTGTGTGTGTGTGTGTGTTTCCCTGGCTATCCAACAACTATAAATAAATGAGAGGCAAGTCCTTTCAGGACAGATGTTTCCCCACAAGCTCTGTGAAAACTGCAATGCAGGCAAGGAAATGAAATGAAGTATGAGAATGGGATTATTCATATTGGCTTGGCCGAAGTGAGAGTCCAGCAGTAACTGCAAGTGTCTTAGGCTGGCAGAGTCCAGGGCATGGCCACAAGTGTCCCATGGGAGGTGGCACCAGGGTCAGTATTCAGGGTAGATTAGTCTTGTTGGGTGATCTTTGCTGTGCCTTGCTCCCCCTGGGTTTCAACTGTTTTTCAGTACTTCTCCAGTCTCTCTCTCTTTTTTTTTTTTTTTTTTTTGAGACAGAGTCTCACTCTGTGGCCCTGGCTAGAGTGAGTGCCGTGGTGTCAGCCTAGCTCACAGCAACCTCAAACTCCTGGGCTCAAGCGATCCTACTGCCTCAGCCTCCTGAGTAACTGGGACTACAGGCATGAGACACCACGCCGGCTAATTTTTTCTATATATTTTTAGTTGTCCAGATAATTTCTTTCTATTTTTTTTTAGTAGAGACGGGGTCTCACTCTTGCTCAGGCTGCTTTTGAACTCCTGAGCTCAAACAATCCGCCCGCCTCGGCCTCCCAGAGTGCTAGGATTACAGGCGTGGGCCACCGGGCCCGGCCTCCTTCTCCAGTCTCTTTATCGATTCCATGAGCTATCCAATATTCTAAAGCACGCTTTTAGGTGCCTTAGTTGATCTGAGCTGGTTTTTATTTTTGGCAACCAAAACCTTGACTGCCAGAAAGTGTTTGAAATTATTACCTTTGGTCTAAAAATTTTGTTGAAAGGAAAAGTTAATGCCAGAAGAAGGAGGAGAGTCTCTGGAGCTAACATATGCTTAGGGAACCCAAGTAGCTTCTTGAGACTCACTTGCCTTTGAGGATATCAGCCCCAGTAGCTGACGTTCTGCCTGCCTGTTAGGACTCCTGGTGTAAAGCTCTGCAGCTCTCTAAAGCACAAGGTGTCTAATTCCTAGTCACCCTCAGTTGACCTCTCACTTCACCTGGGAAATCTCCAAAGACTTCCCTTCCTTCTATTTTACCCAGTTTGTGCTTCCATAGCATGCCCTGCATACACTTGGTTGTACCTTGCTGTGCTTAGTACATCGCCCTGTGATGGAGAGATTCCCCACTAGACTGCAAGCACATTTGAGAGGAGCTTGTGCTATTTGTTGCTGTATCCCCAGGCCTGACATGGCACAGGTGGTCCCAGGGTATGGACAAGATATGTTCCTGAGAATGTCTTTAGGTCATATTTGCACATAACGTAGATTCCTGATGAATAGCACATATGTGGTAATAATAATAATAATAATACTATAATGGTTCATTTGTGATCATAATACAATGTAATACTTAATAATATCCCATACTGTAATAATACGTTATAGAAACTATTGTGCTCTTTTAATTCAAACAAACAGAACACAAAAACAAACTCATACACAAAGTTTAGATGGGAGATAGGAGAAATTTCAAAAAAGGGTATTAAAGGTTAACACTCACCTAATGTTGCATCAATGCTAGGCTAATAGGAATGTTACATTTATTTTGATCTTCTAACCAAATCAATAATAACCTTTCCATTTCAATAATTAATCCACTATGCTGCTTAGTAATAACTGATGCTTTCATTGTAGCACTGCCTTTCACATGTTCCATTATTCTCACTTTACAATTGTTCTGATAGTCGAACAGCTAAAGCCTAATGCTTTCCCAGTGAATGATGGCATCTGGCCTTTCTTAGAATGCTTAATTATTTCTACTTTCACTTCCATTGTAATCACCTTTCTTTTTGATGCAGGCTTACCTGAACTTGCAATGGACTTTTGCTTTGGAGGCATGGTCATAGGGTAAACACAGACTCACAAAATCAAATAAAAATTTAAAATGAAGGTGATGCTGTGTGCAAGCGAGCATGTAAGCAATGAGACCAGCCGCCAGTGTAAAGATGCTGCTCCAACAAACCCTTATGCCGTGCAGGTTTTGTTTACATGTGTGGAAGAAACTGGTTCCCAAATTATTAATTAAATTAGTTAATCATAAATTATGCTTACAGGGAGCCTTGGGAGCCTGTTCATAAGTACAGAATGCCTTAAGTCGGGTTGTCCATAACCTGGGAACTGCCTGTACTTGGAATACAGTATGCACTCAATGAATGTCTGTTGAGTGAATCATGAAAACTAATGCCCTTAACATGCATTACAAGTTTTTGGACTTCTGTTTGTTCACATTCCTAAACTGGAAAGCTATATGCTGTGTCATTGTTTTATGCTGTTTTTCTCAGCCTTGATTGGCACTAAATTCTTTTACATACATGGCCTCTTTGTATGTTAGTGACATCATGAGGACAGGGACTGAATCTGAGATTTTAGAGGTATAAAGGAACTTGGATACCATCTATCACAAGCTCAAAATTTTTAGAACAAGAAAACTGAATTTAGCAATTTTGATTCACATGCTTGGGGTTCCACAGCTCGTTAAAAATCACATGTGTGATCACAAATCTGGTCTCCTAATTTCCAGACCAGTGCTCTTGCCCCCTTACTATTTTGCCCTTTCCTGATAAAATTGTATGTATAGTTCCCAGTGGAATATTTGGCTTGCCCCAGGGAGGGAAAGGTGGTGACTAATATTTGCTGTTTTCCTGCAGCAATACAGGAATGATGCTGGACATACTATGTTTCTTAAGTTATTTGCTTTTCTAATAACCCAATAGAAGTGGGTATTATTATCTATATTTTAAAAATAATGAATCTGTAACTCTATGGGGGAGGTTGCTCAAGGACACAAGCTAAGAACCAGACTCGAAACTATGTGAATCCAAAGCTATGGCACAATTAGATTATTACACAAACAGAATCCTTCCTAACAGAGAAGAATATGGTAGAAGTGACTTGTTCTCCATCTGTGCTTTTCTGCTCTCCACTCACCAAGCCCTGCATTTGCCTGGTACAGTCTTGTTTTCCACCTCAGCAACATGCTACCTTCTCTAGTCTTTTCCAGCAGTTTCCTCTCCAAACTGGCTCCAAGCTTACCTCCTCCTGGAAGCCTTCCCAGATTACCACACAGGCTTTCACTGCATTTCTCTGTGTTTTTTAGGAGGAGGATTTAGATGCCATGGACTCTGTCCTCATACCTTCAGGCAACACCCTATGCAAAGCATCTCAAAAAAATAGTTATTGTTATTGTTTAAAAATCCCCAGCCTTTATGCTAAAATCTTATAACTACCGGTAACAAATTAAACATTACAAATTAGAAGGAATTTGGAGATCACAGTGTACCCTAGTTTTGCACAGATCTGGAGAGGTTAAGATGACTTGCACAGGGTTGTACCCAAATTCAGTAAGCGGTTGAATTGATTCAGTGGAAAATGGGGAGAAAACCCACTCATGGTCAGTCCTGCAATATTCCTTCATGGGAATACGGGCGGCTAAAATCTCCTTTTAGCTTTTTCTTGTTTAGGCCAAATAGTTTCTACCTCTCTGTTGCTATCTTGTCTCTCCCCATCCCCCTCTACTAGCTCCTCCCGTTCCTAGTCACGCTTAATCACCTAAAGGATTTTTTTAGGCAGCTGCCAAATAGTCAGTTTCTCTAGGTTTTCCTTCAAAATACGTATTGCTCAGAAGGTATCTTTTAATCATTAGATATTGGGACAAAAGCCTTAGTTAGTAGTAAAATTATAGCCATCTTCAGAGTGCCCTCTGGAATATAAATATCCCTCAGAAAGTCTTGATCATAATAGGAGGCTGGTTACAGATTCATTTTCTTTTACATATTCCACCTAGTATTTATGTAGTTTCATGTTCCCATTTGGATTATCTCAGTGTTCTTTCTAGAGGGATTTAGGGAGAGTTTTAGGAAGGTCTGCTTTAAGGTTCCTATAATATTGTTCCAGACATGGACACACAAAAATATGAAAGCCCATTGTAGTATCAACATCAAAAATCGGTCAGATAAGCCATTCTGTTATGGTTTCTATAAATCACAACTGCGAATGCGGAATCACTTTCCATATCTTTAAAAATACAGAGGTGGCAGATTACCTATGTAAACATTGCCACACGAATGGGGTGCTCAGTAAGTTCTTCCAATGTTAGAGCCCCTGGGAACTAGCAATTAAAGGTACAAATCAGTCTATGCATGCAGTTGATGTTACCTTGACCTTAAAGGTAGAGAAAGTGAAGTTTGCTGAAGTTAAGTAACTTGTCCAAGGTCACGCAGCTAGTGAGTAGGAACTGGGATTTGACACTAGGAGCATTTGATTCCCACACCCACGCTCGTTCCCATCCCGCCTTCTGCCTCTGTGGCTGGACACGTTAGATCGCTGGCTCTTCCAGTGTGTGGTGAATCACTGGGCAGGGAGGCGCTGGATCACAGATGACACACACGTGTTAGGTAGCCGTCCTTTTCCTTTTATCCCCAAACTGAAATGATACCAGGCAAGCATCAGCATCGGACCAAGGTAATATGGACCCTCTTCCAAGTTCTGGTAGAAACAAGGAGCTCCACCTTAACACCTCCTTAATTTAGGATTTTTGTAGCTTAAGGGTGGTCTATTTGTGTAGAGGAGTCCTTCCTTATCTGTCAAGACAAGGATGTCCTTGATTTGATATTGTCTTCTCATTGGAAATATGTAAAGTTCTGAAATAGGATAAAATGGGATGGTCTCTGGGAGGGAAGGCATTGTTCTAGGTAAACTTTACTAAACTTTTATATCATTTCACTATTTTTGCAAGGATAAAATGGATTTCAGAAGATCTTTGCTATTTCAACCTAAGGCAGCCCATCTTATAAAAGGAAAATTATATATATATGGGGGGAGAGAAATTATTTTCATTATTCTAATCAGAATATATATTCCATTATTAATAATCAGAAAATTATTTCCCTTTTCTAATTTTTTACTCACCTTGAATTCCAAGAATTACCCCTGGCTATAGTATTGCTAGAGACAAGGGCACCTGATGATTTAATCCTCCTGATGGGAAATGGTTATTGTTTTTGCCCAAGCCATTTCTACTAACCACACAAATGGCACAAAGAAAAAAGAAGATTTGGTAGAGCTTAACAATAGCTCAAACAAGCAGTTTATGAGCAGAGTAGTGACAGGTGACAGATGACATGAGATCTCTGCACCGGCAAGTTTGTAGTAAATTTTCTATGCACACTGGCCCTTTGTGAGAAATAATTGGACAAGCCTTCTGAAATTGATTTTACCTGTCTTAAGGGGAAAGAGAGATTACTGCCAGAGTCCAGACAATTGGGTCTATATGGGTGGAGAGATCTCTTCATTAATTCCCAACCTGGATAGCTAAATTTCAATTAAAAATTAAAATCTCATGATGGTAGTCTGTACAGACTCATGGGTAAGAATATGTAGAAAATACAATAAAAAATATTAAACCAAGTAAAGATTTTGTCTCAATCTTACCCAATCCTTATATAAAATTCTCTGAGCTTTAATCTAGGATTTCAAATTCTTTGCACTATTGATGTTCTTTTTTAGTATACTTCTAACTCATCTTGCCACAGACTCATGTATTATTCAGTGTGTGCACACTGAGTCAAAGCATACTCATTGTGAGGAATACCAATAGCAGTTAAGTTTCTGAAAAAATAAAACAAGGAAATGTTGGTAAGTTAAAAAAAATCTTGCTTCTTTAAATTCTTTTGGGGAACCATCAATGATTCTTTAATCCTCCATAACATGATTGTATTTCTATTTACACACACAAGGATTTAGCATTGATGGGAAGTGTTTATGTATAAAAAGTGTGCTTTTTTTTCAACTTTATAAAGATCCTGGACAAATAGCAGAGGCAACTACAGTCTTGCAAAAACACAGCCAGATGAATCCTGATTCCGGGTAATTGTATGTTCCATGTCACCCTCTCCCAGAATGGTACCAGGAGTCTGTTAAATCACAGCTATCAGCCTCCCCCCAGCCTCCCCCTAACCCCTACATACAGAGCCATCCAGGAGAAAATGTTCCTCAGTGGGAGGCTTGCCAGTAGCACAGGTGACAAACCTATCTAGGGCTTTGTCTGGGTCCCAGGAAGCCTTTTCTGTATAAACTACAACAATCAGAGAAAGCAGATTTTCTCACCTGTCACTTTTCATTCTCTTGAAGATTTAATATGAAAGTTTCCACTATAAAGAAGAATCAGTGACATGATAACCACAGTAGTAAGATAGCAATATAGCTGAAATATGAGGGAAAATATAGCAAAGTGTGACACGAAGTCAGTATGTCTCAATATTACAAGTTTCTATTATCCCCTAATTTAAGTTCTTGTTTACTACTGCCACAGAAATATCTTCAAGGGTCCAAATAAGCAACTTAAGATACAGAAATGAGTATGACATAGTCTGTGCCATCAAGAAGTCTATCCAGGGAAAGGGGCACAATTATAAGTGATGTAAATATCATAATCAGGGTATATCTAAATTTCTCCCTGTTTTAAAATTTAATAACAATGCCATTTGAATACAATAGATGAATGTATAAGAAGTAATTAACGCCTGTGATATTTTCAGTTTAGGAAACTGGTTTCTCTCTCATTAAGGTCAAAGATTTTCAAATTATCCCTGTTGTCATAAAAATAAATATATGCTAAGTGGAAACAGAATAAGGAGAAGAAACTCTTAAGGTCACTTAATGGTGGCATCAAAACATATTCATAATGAAGAAAGAGAATAGTAACCACTTAGATTTGGTCTGGAAGCTGTTTGGTATTGCTATGATCTGCTTTTGGGTGTGCACTGATTGCATCAGAAATACTCAGATTCCAGGCTCAGGTCAAACACACAGACCAGACTCTGTGCCCCCTGAACTCCCCCCGAGGTTGCTGGAGTTCAGGGCGGTGAGGGAGCCAACATGGACAGAGCTGATGGGAGAATACTAGGGGGTCCAAGACGTGGTGATCTGAGAGAGCCACCTGTTGCTTTTGGATTAGCCGCCCTGTTGGATTTGGGCGGGTCCTCCACCAGGGAAGATCCCAGCTCAGCGCCATAGCAACCAAGTGTTCAGACCCCTTCCCCACAAACCGCTTGCCAGGTCTAGAGAGCCTGCCCTGACTTCCCTCCCAGCGGCTCCCACTAGTGGCGGGGAAAGCAACCTCTGAGCCCTGCTGGGGCTTTGCAAGGCCTTCCAGGCTGTGCAATCTAAATGCGCTCTGCCTCACTGCTCTACCCACCTGTGCTGTGGAGGAGATCAAGCAACCCCGGAGGAGCTACAGGGCCCCTCCCAAAGCCTGAGGCATTCAAGTGCTCCACCTGAGGACGTAGAGCTTACCATGGCACAGTGAGCACCCCATAGGCAACTTGGGACCAGCACGCTTCTCCCTGGCATAGTAATGGATTAATCTTCGGGACCCGGGGACAGGCCTGCAAATGAGATCCCATACTCCAGGTCTCAATCATGTTGCTAGGGGGCACAGAGGGGAGATTTGTGAACTAGTCTGGGGAGGAGAGGGAGCCCAAATGGGCAGATCTGAGAGGAGAGTGCAGTGTGTGTCCTAGCTGCAGTGTGCTTGTGGGGCACCCCTCCCCTTACAGCGGGGGTACACTCTCAGCTTGGGCCAGGTCCCTGGGCAGAGAACCTGCCAGTCCACAATAGAATTGTGGGAGGGCTTGGGTAACTTTAGCTCCTGCCTGCTGGCAGATGCCAGAGGAAAACTGGAGCAGGGGAGGGGAGAGAAGAGCAAAACCCACTCCAGACAAACTGACTGTGGATCTCAGATGGCCCCATCTCCACGAGCAGACTTTTTGATTGGATGGGGCCACTTCAGCCCATTCCTGGAGGCTTTACCCAGAAGCTGGGAGCAGACCTTTGACCCCCACCAAAATGGCTACCTTGCCAGCTTTTGTGGAGCCTGAGGGCAAGCTCACTCAACCCAGCCCTGCTCAGCCTCACTCCCCCACCTGCCTCTGCTGTGGCAGAGAATAAGGACTCACATGGAAGTTCCAGGGCCCCACCCACCACATGGGGCATTTGAGTGCTTCTCCTGAAGGACTAGAGCTGGTCACAGGACCCCAAAACAACACGGCAGCTTGTTCCTCTGGCAACCACCACCTACTAACAGGGAGGTGAATTTGCACACCCTTTACAGCATTCACTGACTCAATCATACAGGGTGTGGCTAATTCTTACCCACAAGCACCACCTACTGTCTCAGAGATTAAACTGAGCCTGCCATTACAATTCACACTGTTAAGAAGACCACAGGGCTGGATAAAGAGAAAACATTTCAAAGACTTCTATCCTCCCTCATCAAAGAGAGACAGGGAATCTGCTCACTCCCATAGCTTACAACCACTGCAGTCTACAAACAACTAGCAGCTAAGAAAACTACCACACTAAGGATATCTATTACCAAGGCATCCATCCAGAACCTAGATTGCTATTAAAGCACCCACGAGCTAAGCCAAAGGTTCTCAGCCAACATATGCTACAAATGCACCCATACAAGAGAGGGGAAGGGAAAAAGCCCTACCTAAATAAATAAACAAACAAACAAAAATACAAAAATAAAAAGCAACTGCTGCCCCAGATGGGAAGGAATCAACAAAAGAACTCCAGAAGTACAAAAAATCAGAGCAAAACACCTCCAAAAGGGAACACCAGCTCTATAGCAATGGATACCAACCAAAATGAAAATATTAAAATGATGGATAAAGAATTCCAAATATGGATTATAATGAAGCTCAAGGAAATCCAAGAGAAATGGAAAACCAACTAAAAGAAACCAGAAAAACAATTCAGGAAATAAGTAAAAAATTCACTGAAAACATCAACATATTAAAATAAACCAAAACAGAACTTCTGGAAATGAAAAATTTATTTAAGGAAATACAAAACACTGTGGAAAGTTTTAAGAATGGACTAGGCCAGGTAGAAGAAAGAATCTAAGAGCTTGAAGAAAACTCCTTCAAATTAACTCAATCAGTCAAAAAATAAAGGACAGAGAGTTAAGAGGAATGAACAAAGACTCCAGGCATTGTAGGATTATGTAAAATGGCCAAATATAAGGTCATAGGCATCCCTAAGGGTGAAGAAGAAAACAAGCAAGGTATGGAAAACCTATCTGAGGGAATAATTGAGGAAAACTTCCCTGGTCTTACTGGAGATTTAGACATCCAGGTTTGAGAAGGTCAATGAACACCTGGGAGATTCATTGAAAAGAGGTGATTATTGAAACATATAGTCATCAGACTGACCAAAGTCAACACGAAGGAGAAACTCCTGTAAGGAGTTTCACTGTAAGGCGAAAATATCAAGTAACTTACAAAGGAAAACCAATCAGGCTAACCGCAGACTTCTCAATGGAGACTTTACAAGCCAGAAGGGATTGGGGCCCCATCTTCAGTCTTCTCAAACAGAACAACTGCCAGTCTAGAATTTTGTATTCTGAAAACTAAATTTCATATGTGATGGAGAAGTAAAGACTTTTCCACACAAGCAATCACTGAGGGAATTTGTTAAGACCATACCTGCCCTGCAGGAAATACTCAGAACTGCATTATACATGGATCAGCACAATAGTAACCTACCAGAGTACAACTACCCAGAAGCTAAAGCTCAGAGCTCATATAAAACAATAGTACAAGAGGCAAAACAAAGCAATAAGGTACTACCCAACATGATGAACAGAATAGCATCCCACACATCAATTCTATCAGTCAATGTGAATGGCTTGAATTCCCCACTCAAGAGACATAGGCTAGCTGAATGGATAAAAAATACAAGCCAAGTATCTGCTGTCTCCAGGAAACACATCTAACCCACAAGGACTCATACAGACTCAAGATGAAGCATTGGAAAAAAATATTCCTTGCAAATGGAAACCACAAGAAAGCAGGTGTAGCCATTCTCATATCAGATAAAATTGACTTTAAATCGACAATAGTAAAGAAAGACAAAGATGGTTATTATATAATGGTAAAGGGTGCAATTCAACATGAAGACAACAATCCTAAATATTTATGCACCTAACACAAAAGTGCCCAGATTGATTAAGCAAACCGTACTAGATCTAAGCAAAGAGATAAACAGCAACATCATAATTTCTGGGAACTTCAACATCCCACTGACAGAACTGGACAGATCATCCAACCAGAAAATAAATAAACATTGGACTTAAATAGGATTCTAGATCAAATGGGATCAACAGACATTTATAGAACATCTTACCCAAAAACTACTAAATATATATTCTTCTCATCAGTACATAGAACAGAACACAGAACCCAGATATAAAACCATCCACATACAGCCAACTGATCTTCAACAAAGCAGACAACAACATGCACTGGGGAAAAGAATCCCTATTCAGTAAATGGTGCTGGGAAAATTGGATAGTCACATACAGAAGAATGAAACAGGATCCATATCTCTCCCCACTCACAAAAATTAATTCAAGATGGATAAAGGACTTAAATGTAAGACATGAAACCATAGGAATTCTAGAAGAAAATGTTGGAAAAACTCTTCTAGATATTGGCCCAGACAAAGAATTTATGAAGAACACCCCAATGGCAATCATAGTAACAAAAAATATAAATAAACAGGACTTGATTAAATCAAAAAGCTTCTGCGCAGCCAAGGAAATAATTAATAGGCAAATAGACAACCTATGGAATGGGAGAAAATATTTGCAAGCTATACATCTTATAAAAGACTAATAAGCAGAATCTACAAAGAACTCAAGCAAATCAGCAGGAAAAAAAAATCAAACAACTCCATTAAAAACTGGGTAAAAGACATGAACAGATGCTTCTCAAAATAAGATAGAAAAGTGGCCAACAAACATGAAAAAATGTTCAATGTCACTGATCATCAGGGAAATTCAAATCAAAACCATGATGAGATATCACCTTACCCAAGTTAGAATGGCTTTTATTAAAAAGTTCAAAAACAGTAGATGCTGGTGTGGATGTAGATAGAAAGGAACGCTTATACCACTGTTGGTGGGAATGCAAATTAGTATAATCTCTATGGAAAACAGTATGGAGATTCCTCAAAGAACTAAAAGTCAACCTGCCATTTGATCCAGCATTCCTACTATTGGGTATTTACCCAAAGGAAAAGAAGCCATTTTTTCAAAAAGACACTTGCACTTGAATGTGCAACACAATTCACAATTGCAAAGATATGGAATCAACCCAAATGCCCATCAATTCTTGAGTAGATTAATAAATGTGGTATATGTATACCATGGAATACTACTCAGTCATGAGGAAGGATGTATTAATGCCTTTTGCATTAATTTGGATGGAAATGGAGACCATTATCCCAAGTGAAGTATCTAAAGAATTGAAAAACAAATACCACATGTATTCACTATTAAATTGGAACTAACTGAGGAACACATATGTGCATAGAGTGAAGTAAATCTTAATGGATATCCAACAGGGGCGAGAGGGGAAGTGGGGATGGGTGGAAACTTACATAATGGGTACAATGAACACTATCTGGGTGGCAGGCCAGAATGAAAAACATTTGTGTCCTGTAATACTTTGAAATAATAAAAAAAATACTCAGATTCAAATCATGTTGGCTTTCTTAGTCATAAAAAACTGAATGAGAACCACTGTTGTACAAATGGACGTTGAATTCCATGTTCCCTCCTAATTTCATTCATTAATTTGTGCTTTTTTTCTGGAAAATCCTTTATTTTATTATTATTACATTATTGTACAAGGCTCTGACTTTTCTTCTCAAGTGCTGGAATATATCCTAACTGCAAACAGGCTGCATATATGTGCTATAATCTTGTATTTTGGTGTATCTGCAGTTTTAAATGAATATGCAATTACAAATGAAGGTTGACTGGTCGTTTTTTTACCTTTTTGAGGTAAATACACAGAAATAACACAATAGGATAATATTTCTTTAACTTTGATATTTTAAGTAATTTGGATTATTATTTTTATCCTTGGGAAGTGAGCTTGGAATTTTAATGTTATAATTAGAGTATGGTTAAATGCACAAATAGAGCATTTTTAGGATGGTATCTAACACATAAAATGGGATCAAGTTGTAATCTCTTTGGCAACCACTGACCAACATGAAGAGGACTGTAGTTAACAAAGGTCTAGAAATAGGAGAAAGGGTAAGAATTGGTCGCTTTTGTGCAAGGCCACAAACCCACAGAGCCACTCTTGAATCATCTTTCAAGGTCCACTCACCAGCCATGTACTTGTATTTCTTTAAACACCAAATTACCAAGTAATTATCTAACCATGGATGTATAGAGTAGGGGCTAACTAGGGGTTGGCAGGGAAGAGCCAAACTTTTTAAGGCTCTGTCTTAAATCCTTAGGGGAGGAAGCAAATTGAGAAGAGGGATAAGGTCAGATCAATTCCCTCTCCCCATGCTTTCCCTAGAACCAGAATTTAGGGAGTATTGTGATTCCTTTAGAACTAATAGGTTCCTGGATGGGGCAGAAGATATCTTAGTCTAAGTAGTGAGTGCCCTAAGCATATAGCCCTAGATATACTATGTTTTTCCTGATAGAAGTAGAAATAACTAATTTCATTTTAATTCTTATTTGTCAGAATCAAAGAGCAGTAGACACCTAAAGCTTTCATTTTAGAGAAATGTTTTTCATATGAATTTGAAAATTATTTGCTAATTTTCAAATTAGTAGGTGGTCATTTGCTAGGATCAAAGAATGCCAACAATGATTTAGGAATCAGTTTGAGCCCCAAAGTATTTTAGGCTTCAAACATTCTTTGTTGGATGCTGCCAATTTTTATTTTATCTTTTTCTGACAGCTGCTACCTACTGATTCCACATCTGTTTCTCTGGCATGCCCATAAAAAAAGTTGCCACTTCCTCCAACTAAAATGAGATTTTAATGAACATTATAGGAACAAATAACATGCCTAATGAGAGTGCTGCTTCTACCATGTAAGCTGACAACATAACTTTTAACGAGCATAATCAGAAACGAGATGCCGACCCTACTTACAGAAAGGCAGATCACCGGGAGATGACGACTGTTATCCAGCCATTTTTCTTACAAAGTGACAAGGAGGCCACGTGCACCAGAAGACACCTTGGAGAGAGGCTGCTAATTGCCACCCACTATTCACCCAATGACGTATGACTAACAGGCTCGAGTGACAATCAATGAGACAGTTGGAGAGGAGGAAGATTGCAAAGACAGCTTGCCCACCAAGTAAGACTGACGGGCGAATAAAGACATTGACTCTGAGCAGAAGCAAAACAAGCACATTCAGCTGACTTAAAGGAATTTCTTAAAAATTTAAAGTTTGAGAGTTAAAAATTGCCTTGCATCCTAGTTAAAGACTGTAGCACTAGCCTTTGCATATGTCTGGAAATTGAGGCTTTGATTTTCTTTTTAAAGATTAGGATTCTATAAAATAAACTGAATGAAACAGTGAATAATTCTGAGTTTGTTTTACAAAATATTACGATACTTTTTTGGCTCTCGACTCCTTCCCCACCATGTATATTCGCTTGCCTAAATTTGTTTTATTTATTCCTGAACATCTGGCAGTTTCTAGAACATCCTGTTGAAAATTTCATTTACACACTGGGTGACCTTGATCAAGGTCACTTGCTTCCTTGTCTGGAATGGCAATAATTGGATGAGACTATCCCTGAGATTGCATCTATATTCATCATTCAATGATCCCTAGTGAGGAAAGATTTGGTGTATTGGCTTCTCTTCCTCATCTTGGGGACTGAAGACCATGGAAGAGGTAGGAGGAGCTGACAAATGTCAACTGCATTGAGCAGGAAAGACAGTGGGATGGTCCTTGCCAGGCTCTACACTGAGATGGTGGACAACAGAGTGTTCGACCCTGCGGCACCCCTCTCACCATCACTTTCAGACTACGTCCCTGCTGGAATAAGGCTTATCTCATGCGTCTACAAAAGCTATGATCAAAGATCTTTTAATATTGCACTTTAGACTTGGAATCAGAGCCAAAGAGAAGTAAAATAGCTTTAAAGTGTTTCGTTAGGGTAGATTCAAAATGTGATCTTGGCAGGCATGATTAAGAAGATGAAAACATTCTTCCAGCTTGACAAAACTTAACCCTAAAACATGGAAGCAAAAGCCATATCAATATTGGACAGGTGGAAAATTTTGTTCTTTAAGGTGATTTTCAAAACATAAAATGAGTTATTATTTAAATCCATGAGCAATATATGCTCATTGTAGGAACATTAGGAAACACAGATAATAAAAATTAAAACAAATAACAAGGTTGTTAAGAGCTCAGTTTCTGGATTATAAAACACTTGTGCTCGAAAATCAGTACTAATGCCTTATAGGTGTGTGGTCTTGGTCAAATTACTTAATATCTCTAAATATCACTTTCCTTACCTATATAGAGAACAAAAAATTCTACATTAGAGGACTGTTGTGAGGACCAAATTTAATAATGTAATTAAAGCAATTATATAATTCCTGAAAAATAGCAAGTGTTCCATAGAAGGTAGTTGTTATTTCTGTTATTATATTAATATTTATATTGTTAGTCATTATAATCTGATAACTTTGGCTCAACCATCTTTGCTAAGATTATGAAATTAAAAAATTATGAAATTTAAAAAAGTCCTCAAGGTTCTGGTATCTATAAAACTTTTGTATACATGGGTTATTTTCCATTGCTCTAGTCATGCAAATAACAAGTGAGATTGATTTTTTCCAGTCCCTTGGAAGGCAGAATTGGATGCTACACTATTTGGCAGAAGTAGGCACCTCAGAGAACACCAGATTGGTACTGCCAACTGATACATTGATATCATGGCTGGACATGCAATCCATCTAATAGGATATAAGAATTTATTGAATGCCTGCTATAAGATAACCTCACTTGTTTTAAAACTGCTTTCACATAAAACATCTCATCTGATCTGATAATATTCCTCTCTTTCCACATTTTTCTAAAGGCTCTACACTGTGTGCAAAAAAAATTCTAACTCTGCGGTCAGTTGGTCAAGACTCTTGATGACTTAACTTTAACTTCTTTTTCCCTTCACAATCCTTAGTTTTTTGACAAAATGATCTTCGTTTAGGGTATCCAAATGTTGTAGGTTCTCCCATATCCCTGACTTGGCTAATATTCTTTCCATTCCTTAGAATACATTTTCTCAATCAGGCTCAACACCAATGCTCCTCTCATAACGCCTTGCCTGCCTTCCATACTCAATTTGTTAACCAGTCTGAACTCTCTTGTAGGCTTTTTCTTCTTTATAGTATTTATTTCCTGTATTTGTCTCAGTTCTTGTATAGATTATAAAGTCCTGGAGGGCAGGGACCCTGTCTGGGAATGTCTGCATCTCTCAGAGTATTGCTCCTAGAAGGAAAACTCTTAAACATTTTAATAAAATTAATTTTATTTGATACTTCTGGTAAATTTGTTAGTCAAACAGGGAGGCATTTCTAATCTTACTTTGGCAGATGAAGAGACTAAGACTTGAAGAGGGTAAAAATAATATGTCCTAAGCTCCATTAGCTGGTGAGGCAGACCAAACCTGATCTATAGATTCCTATCCTAATTGTCTTTCTGCTGCATGATACTACCCCATTATAGTTTTGTACTATGATACGAGGGGTGGAGGTACTGAATGAGTATAAGGACTGATCCCTAAGTTATCTACTGCTTACTTGAGAACAAAGGGCTAAGACACATAAAGTAGTGCTTGGGAAGGAATTGATCTCATCCTATCCCAGAAAATCACAACTAAGGATTAAAACAGAATTGGACAAAGTCAAGGCAATATCAGTACTTCTACACTCCACAGAATTGTCCTTTATATGAATTTTTAAATAAAGTTTATTTTGATTTTTATTTATTTTTGCTTTCTCTCCTCAAATAGGAAGACACTTGAGGGCAAGGGCTGTATTTTACACACATTTGCACCCAAAAGCCTTGTTTGAAATAGGTAGACCACATATATGAGGGCTGTCCGGAAAGTATCCAGCCATGTAACCATTCTCATTATATTAACAATGGTTGGATACTTTCCAGACAGCCCTCATATTCTGTGTATCTCCTTTGTGCAACTATGTGCGTTTATAAGAAAAAAATGATATTTTATAAGAAAAAAGTTCAGTGAAAGCAAATTCAGGTCAATATACCAATGTAGGGAATCTGGCTATTGATAGGGAGGAAGGGAACCATGCATTGAAATAATTAGCAAAGAAATACTAAACATGACTCACAAAAGGGGGAATACATTTTAATATCCTAACGAATAGGAAAATTTGTTCACTCACTCATCCTGCATAAATCAGTTGTGTAGAGAACAAAAAAGAGAACGTAAAATACAATACCCCATGCTCTCCCTGGGGTTCCTCACCATCTCCTTGCTTCAAGAACATGTGACCTGTGGAGTCACGCAGTGCCCTGTGCTTAGAAGAACCTTAATGTTTGGTTTAATACTTTGCTGTCGCCATCTTGAAATTCTTACTTTTTGAACAAAGGACCCACATTTTCATTTTATAGTCAGTCTTGGAAACTACATAAGCAAATTTGCTAATCACTCTTCCAAGCCTATGGATGCCTTGCACTCCAAGTTTCCTTCCAAACCAGTGGGATGGGGGTGGGTAGGAGGTGGAAGTGGAGGCAATGTCCTGCTCTCTCTCTAGGCCCAACTACAGGAAACACTTTTCTGAAGAGATTGTAAGAGAAAAGGACCATGAGATCATACAAAGGCCAACACTCTCCCTGGAAGTTGTTGTCTGGGAAGTCCAGAGGGAATCATAGGAGTGGGAGTACTGGAAACCACAAAGCCAGGCTTCCTGTAACAGTTTAAAAACCATTCATGAGAGAATACAGTAAAAGATTAGCACTTAAGCATTGTGGGAAACTTCTCATTATAACCTCATTGACCAGAACCTTATTAGAGTGATGTGTCTGGTTTTAGCTCTTTACCTTGAAAACTGAGAAGTCTTAAAAGAAAAGGACAGAAATAATTAAAAGAATAGGAAATGGAATCCATTAAAAATGTTAAAGGCCTTGTATTAAATTGTCAAGATAAGTCTGAAGTTCATAGCTTCCACCAAGTGTACAATGAACTAGCAGTGGGGCAATTATTTTTCTATTTTTGCAAAGGAGATTCTTCTGGAATGGGATGGGCCTGAGATTATGGGAAATTTCCATGCATGGTATGGCAAGAAGCATGTCTGTCTTCAACACGGGAGAGGAAAAGCCATCAGAAAGAAAGCCCAATATGTTTCTTGATTGAAAAGGGATGATAAGCAGTATGCCATGATTGAAAAGTAGATAGAGGTCAGGATGCCAACTTAGAATGCACATTTGGAAATTATTATTATAATTAGTTGCTGAGAAGAAAACCAATGGGATCAGTGAGGTTAACCAAGGGAGAACAAAGTGACTAGTATGAGAAGGAGGGAGGGAAAGAGAAGCAATGGGAATTAGTCACTAACATTTAATTAATTACTTGAAAGTACACTAAAATCTCCTGAGACAGGGACAGAATGTTAGCGTAAGTGCCTAAAAATTCTGAAAGCCTTTTTCCTTCTATGTATGCCTCTTTGATTCACAACTACCCTTCATTTCCTCTGTACCTTTCTCCAAAGCCTTCCTTCACATTCTATCAGGAAAATTCGTGGGTAAGTCTGGTAGTAATAGCAACTTGTGGTTTCATAGCCAAATCCAGGGTAACAAAAGCACATCTCCTTTCTAGATATGCCTCCAAGAAGAAAAGACAGATTCAGTCCTTCCTTTGGTGTCTGCTTGTGTAAACTGAAGAGACGTAAATAACCACCTTAGAAAGATAAATTTTCTTTTCCTAGAAAACTAACGTGTTTGCATTTGGGAGGGGGTGGAGAGGAAGGGAGAGTGGAAAGGAAAAGAAGTTGGGAGAGATGGGGAGGGGCGAGGGAGAGAGAGAGAAAATGAGAAAGAGAGGAGGCCATAGTGCATAAAAAGTTAATTTAATTCTATAAGTCAATTTATAACTGGATAAGTATTGTTTTTAAGAGGAAATGAACAGCCATTATCAGTATGTTTCTCTTTGCATTTCTTCTCCAGACTGTATTGACTTCCCCTCGCCTCTATGAAAAAGCAATAATCTAGTATGCCAATAAATGTATGTAACCAAGACATGCCTTTGAATATGATGCTTGTTAATTATGTGGCGATAACTAAGATACAAAGTGAATGACCTATGAGAGGAATAAGAGATATGAAATGGACGATGATGGAACGAAAGCTTAAAATTGAAACAATGCTTAAAATGGAAGATGCAAGATACAGAATGAATAAAAAAAATGAAAAATAGGAAATAAATAATGCAATAACATCATTATGAAAGGAAATAATGATTAATTGGGATAAGATACTAGAGAATAAATAAGAAAAACATATGTGCTTGGGCTTATACACTTATAGAAGGATAGCTCTTTTTACTGGATGTGTAAATATGAAATAGAAGTTTTTAAAGCACAGGAAACCTCATAAATTCTGAAATCAGATCAAATCAGAAATTTGATTTGATGGGACAACTAAATAAGTCACACCAACTCTTGGCTTTGTGTTCCAAAATCCAGTAGGAGTAAGAAATTGCTAGTAATTCAATTCTCGATGGATCAGTTTCCATCTATTTGACATAATTTGAATTCAAGGTTCAGATAAGAGTAGAAATGAAATAAGTAGATGAAAGTCAAGGTAAACAGTGTTATTCTCTGCTGCTTTAATATGGTTTGGAAATGTATCAGTGATGGGACTAAACCTGAAAAATAAGCTCATATTGGAAGCACAGAATTTTTTTTAATGCAACCTTCAACTATATCTATATGAAGTAATTTTCACAGGATTTTCCCCTCAAAACATCACTGTACATGTTAAACAGTGTTTGAAGACATTTATCATGGATTGTTACATGAAATATTTTAAATTATCTTAGGATCCTTTCTTTGTGTGTGTGTGTGTGTGTGTGTGTGTGTGTGTGTGTGTGTGTTAACCTACCTCGACTGACTATGTAAGCCACAAAGCATAGCAACAAAACGCGATGAAACTATTTTGAGGTTTGTGGATTTAGGATGGTCACTTAGCTCACAAGGATTTATTTAGTAGCTGTGTCTAGACTATCCCTCCAGTCTTCTTTTCAGAAATTGTACTCCCCTCCTCCCAGATTTAGACACATGTCCCAAATGGGACATTTTCTGTCATTTTCTTACATGACTCCATTTCCCCCACCAAGGAACGGGAACCTGACTACTTATCAGTCCAATTCCAGGAATCTCCAATAATCATCCCTCCACTCACCACCCTGATCTTCCACAGTGACTGTTGTAGATAAGAGTTGAAGAGACAAGTTAGCCAGCTAAATTTCCTCCCCAGGTTATCGGACCCTTTAGAGGAAGACAGTCTCTCCTCTCCGGTCTGAATACTGTGAGTTTGCGAACCTGGATATGCTGGAAGCTATTGTTCATATCCTTTTGGAGATGTTATTTAGAGAGAATGAAGTAAATATCAAAGATAAAGAATTGCTCAAAAAGTTAAACATAGAATTACCTCATGGTCCAGCGATTCCACTCTTAGGTATATACTCCAAAGAACGGAAAGCATAGACTCAAACAGATACTTTTACATCAATGATCATAGCAGCATAATTCACAATAACTAAAAGGTAGAAATGTCCATCAACAGATAAAGAAAATGTGGAATATATATACAATGGAACATTATTCAGCCATAAAAAGGAATGAAATGCTGACACATGCTACAACATGAATGTACCTTGAAAACATTATGCTAAGTGAAATAATCCAGACACAAAAGGACAAATACTTTGTGATTTCATTTATATAATGTACCTAGAGTACAAAATTTGTACAAACAGACAGTAGAATAACAGTTACCAGGGGGTAGGAGGAAGGAGGGATGGAGAGTTATTGTTAACGGGTACAGGGTTTCTGTTTGTGATGATGAAAAAAGTCTAGAAATGGTTGGTTGTAAAAGTTATACAATATTGTGAACATACTTAATGCCACTGAATTGTATACCTAGAAATGGTTAGAATGCTAAACTTTGTTATGCAAATTTTAATATCGTAAAAGAAGACAAGCCCCAACCCCCCCCTCCCCCCCAGAGAGAGAGAGAGAGAGAGAGAGAGAGAGAGAGAGAGAGAGAGAGAGAGAAATGACTTTGAGAGAGAAAAGTCTAACAGAGTCCAGTTCTGGTTCAATTGTCTTCAATTCAGTTCCTCCCCTGCCTTTTCTGTGGTTCAGAATTTGCCAGCTGGATCCTACTTAAACTAGTTTATATTTAGTTTCTATCACTTGAAATCTAGAGTTCTAACACAGCCCTAAAGAAAATCTGCACATAATTTACACGGACTCAAATCAAAGACAAACCCGCACGTGCTGTCTGTTTCAGATTGAGGGTTTCATCCTTTCAGAACTCATTTCTTTGCCTGTAGATTGATCTGCAGGCAGAGACTATGCCACTCCCTTTGATACAGCACCCCAAGCCCTAGCACAGTGCACTTGCACTCCACACAGAATGAGTCCTCAATACAATACGAAGGACTAATTGATCTTATGTTTCCTAACTCCATGTACTATGTGAATTTCTAGATGGATTTTTCCAATAAATGAGGTTCTATATATCTCAACATTTGCCTTGGTTTTGGTATGGTCTTCCACTTAAAATAGCAGTCCAGGTTGTAGGCCCCCAAGCTGCCAGGGCCTACCTTTGGTCTCTTCACTATTCTCAGCAATTATTAAAACTAGACTCAGCCTATTTTAAGCCCACTAAATCACTGGATAAAAGGCCAACATTTTCTTCATCCATCACTTTCATCTATTGTGCCACATCCTTCAAAGAGCTCTAAATATTAGCAGAAGCTGGAATCACTCATAATCCTAGTTGCATTGTTATATCTTTAAAATTAGCACTTTCATCTCTCATGTAATAGAGTGTAATTTAAGGTACTGACTAGGTGAGGACTTGACAGAAAAAAAAAGTTACTCAAAAACATTTTACTTTGCCTGCCCTGAGATAAAGAACGTCAGTTTTCAAACCTGCCAACCTTTCAAGCTGTTCAACATTTAAAAGTTAAGTATACTTTAAAATTATATATAATGGATGCCCAGGAATTCTATTTTTAACAATTATGTAGTGTTTATTTGGTTCATGCACAGGTTTGCAAAGCCTTTCTAGGTTCACAAACTAACCACGATAGTTTATTAGAGACTCTGCTGCAAAGAGGTGCTTTGGAAACAAGTTTTAGTGCCCTCTCTGACCACACCTGTCAATGCTCTCGAGGGCAGCTATTTTTGTACCAATCCTTGACCACATAGAAAAGAAACAGACTTGGATACCAAACTAGAACTACTCAAAGTTGCCTCTCACAGTAAGAAGAATGTTGTCAAACATTGTCCCCCCTCTGGCAAAAAAAAAAAAAAAAAAAAAAATCTATACACTGCATGGTTGTCCAACCAAGGTGGTATTGGTATATTGCCAAAAGTTATGTAAATTTTTGGTGCTTTTTAAATTTTGATTATGAAAAATTTCAAACATACTCAAAAGTCAGAAGAATAGTACTATGAACTCCTACACATCCCTTGTAAACAACTATCAACATTTTTCCAGCACTCTCTTTTGAAGGCTTTTGGAGGATTATCATATGATCCAAATATATCTAGTACATTTAACCCAAAATAGTTTATTGGTTCTTTTGATCCAAACCAAATTTTTAGTTCCTATCAAAATGGATTAGACTCCAACATACATCTATGAAACACATAATATCCAAAATATACTAAAATATACATCATTATTCTGGTAAAGATCTATATAATTCCTCTAATTCAATTATATATCATCAATAATGTTTTCTTAAATTGGCAATTTTCCTAACTCTTAAAAATAGGCTTGATTTACTTGGGTCAGGTGGCTTTTAAAAAAATCACTTCATATTTGATTTGACGGCTCTTTTCAGTTTTATCTTAATACAGATAACATAGGCTGGAGCAAAACACAAGTGGACCTTGACTATCAGTTCAGGTCCTGGTGGGTCCACACTGATTTTGAAGTGGCTGCTCAGCAACACAAATGTTCATGGACAGATGAATAGATGAACTATGGAATACATATACAATGGAACATATTTGGCCTTAAAAAGGAAGGAAGCTCTGAGACATGCTACAACATGGCGGAACCTTAAAAACCTAATACTAAGTAAAATAAGCCGGGCACACAAGAAAAACTATTGTATAAGTCCACTTACTTGAGGTAGCTAGAATAGGTAAATTTACAGAAACTGAAAGTAGGATAGAGGCTACCAGGGGCTGAAGGAAATGGGGAAAGGAGAGCTATTTTTATATAGATACAGACTTTCTGTTTGGGATGATGAAAACGTTTTAGAGATGGATGGTGGTGATAGTCATACAACAATGAAAATATACAATGCCTCTGAGCTGTACACTTACAAAAAGTTAAAAGGTAAATTTTATGTCTATTTTACCACAATAAAAAAGTTGCTGCTTTAATAACAAGCCAAATTTTGACTTTAAAATGCCCAAACTTTAGACTCAGTATTTTTACTCTTAAAAATTTAGCTTAAGGAAATAATCAAGGATGCTAAAGTAAATGAGAGTATTCCCTGAAGTGATAGAATGGTGACATTAAATTCTTAATAACTGACAATTCATTACGTACATAAATTATGGTTTATATAAGGGACTATTGTACATCCATCAAAATTATACTTTTAAATGACACAGTAAGATATTCAGGATAGTTCGTTAAGGGAAAATTTAGGTGAAAAGGTGAAAAAAAAAAAAAGAACGTATACATTGAGTTGCCCCTAAAATTAGCTCTTCTATTTTTCACATAAGGGATTTAAAAAATTTTAAGTAGATTCTAGTTATCAGCCCTTAGAATCTACTTAGAACTCAGTAAAATTAACAAGAAAAAATCAAACAACCCTATCAAAAAGTGGGCAAAGGACATGAACAGAAACTTTTCAAAAGAAGACAGAATAATGGCCAAAAAACATATGAAAAAATGCTCAACATCTCTAATCATCAGGGAAATGCAAATCAAAACCACAATGAGATATCACTTCTCTCCAGTGAGACTGGTCTTTATCAAAAAGTCCCAAAAC
>RJWJ010019302.1:0-30505 GCA_004363605.1 Indri indri | reverse complement strand
TTGTATGCCTACTACATGTGCATTCTTAAATCAATCACAGCAAAAGGAAAGGGAAACCAGTGGAGGAAAGAGCCCGCCATCTGGAGCATATTTCTGCCTTATGCCTGCACCAACTTGGGCTCTGTGAGCAAGAAATAAGGGGAAATTGCTGTCAAGTGGGCAACCACCTCAGTCTGCCATAAGGACACCACATGTAACACTGCAGACTGTCGATTAGTTGACAACCAGTAGGCAAAATCAGATTTAAAAAAGTGTGCTATATGCCTCACAGTTATGTGATGTCATTTAATCCATCAGTAGAACAGAGGATGAAGATGACGTTTTATAAGAATGAAATATCTGACCAGAATTAATAAAAGTTTCAGAGTTTGGCTTTAGAAATAAAAGTAAGACAATAGAATAAGAATTTGATTAAACTTGTAACTAGAACCAGAAAGATCACATTAATATTAATAACAAAAAAGCAAAGCAAGAAAATACTTCTAAAGGGAAAAAAGTATATTCGAAGTATTTGGGATTTCTACTCATAAAGCGATGGTTCTCAGCTGGTGAAAAAAGTCAGCAGACCTCTCTATAGAGCTGAGGAGGTTAGCCGACCTTGCTGCTTTTGATGAATTATTAGAAGACTCACCCACTTAGGAAAAGTTGTGTGCATTTAAAATAAATCATTAATAATGAAATCAATTGTAGCTTGTGAAAAACAGAACAACGGACAGGTACTTGTAGTTCTGCTTGAAGTATTAGTTCCTGAATTCTGAAGGGATTGTGCCAGTCAGGTTCTTAGATCCAAGTAACAAAACTTTAACTAGTTAAAGAAAAAACTTAATTTATTAAGTTGTAATTGATAGCTTGGAGTTAGGCTTGGTGGCTTGACAACCAGGAACAAATGACATGGTGGCTACAGAAGCAAGTGACGGGTGACTCCTTTACAGTGTCAGCTACTGATGTGACCAGTCAACCGCTGGCTGCTGTGAAGACCTCCATGAGAAGGTCACCTCCACCAGCACCCTCCCCAGAAGCAGGGGTTCCGTGCCCTGTGTTGTTCTCCAGCAAATTGAGTCTCCGTATGGGTGTATCTGATTAGTAGGGCTTTTGTCACATGTCAGCACCCTAGCAGTAAGGAAGGCTGAGAAGGCCAAGTTCCGATTCTAACTTTGAGAGTGGGACCCATGATGTGGAAAATTCTCCACACACAGGAATTATATACACAGATATGGGCACCCTGAATAGGACACGTGCCAAATCGAAAGAGGACGGACAGGCTTAGGAGCATGGAGTCAGATGGACCTCAGTTCAAGTCCAGCCCTGCAGCTTCCTACCTGAGTCGCTCTGGGTCAGCCGCTCCACCTTTGCAAGGCTGTTTCCTCACCTGTAAAATACGGAGGATGATAGTGGATACATCACAGAGGTGCTATTAAGGTTAAATGAGGTAGAGCCTAAAGCATTTAACCTAGTGCCTAGTGCATGGTGAGCACGCACTAATGACAAGCTCATATTGTTATTATTGATCTTGTTGATGGTATCGTTGTTGTTGATGTAGGACAATCAAAGTAGATGATATTAAATTTAACCATTCTAGTATATTAGATAATTTATGTCTCAGGAATTATAGTTTGGGTATTACATTTAGAGCCCCCTGTTTTGGTTAAGTACTAATATCCCGATAAGTTATAAATGCCTCTGTCATATACCCACTATCTTCCTACATCTTCTCCCCACTTGATCTGTCCTCCATTACGACCATAAATGCCAGTCGACATACGTCCTTATGAAAATCAAAGTAGAGAAAAGAACAGCTCAATGCATGTTGGTATTGACAATCTCGTATTTGATGTTTCTTGGTAGAGGGGTCTTTTATGCTTGTAATGTGCTGACAAACTGGTTTGATAAAAATTTTGGCTGAGAAAAAGGTATTAACTTATATAAACATCCCTGTGAAATAAAAAGTTAGTGGATGCATTTCCAGAGCATACCATCATAGAAAAGAACTAGGAATAAGGTAATAGAATCCTCCCTATGACCAGATTGCATTGTAATCCTTTCTGTATTTTTAGGGGTGTGGTGGAATTATGGTTTTACTATGCTATGTAAGCTTTTTGCAAGTTCTATACAGCAGCTATCTTGTCATACAGTGTGCAGAGCACATCAGTTTAGAGCCAAAAGATAGGAGTCGAAATCTTTGCCCTGTGATTTATTAGCCAAGTAACTCTTTGGAGCCTCAAATTGTCATCTGTAAAATGGGGAGAAAATGCTTTTCTTGCAGGGTTCTTGTGAATGAAATGAAAGTGTCTGATACATAATATGCATTAGCCACACACGATGAAGCCACGCATTGATGAAGGGGATAGGAGAGCAGAGACAATTGGAAAAAGTTTTTGTTTTTTTTTTGAGACAGAGTCTCACTCCCTTGCCTGGGGCGAGTGCCATGGCGTCAGCCTAGCTCACAGCAACCTCAGACTCCTGGGCTCAAGCAATCCTACTGTCTCAGCCTCCCGAGTAGCTGGGACTACAGGCATGTGCCACCATGCCCGGCTCATTTTTTCTATATATATTTTTAGCTGTCCAATTAATTTCTTTGTATTTTTTGGTAGAGACGGGGTCTCGCTCTTGCTCAGGCTGGTCTCGAACTCCTGAGCTCAGAACGATCCGCGCGCCTCGGCCTCCCAGAGTGCTAGGATTACAGGCGTGAGCCACCGCGCCCGGCCTTGGAAAAAATTTTAAATCGGGGCTTGACTTTCATTATACCGCATTGGCTATTTACAAAGGATTTACTTTGTTAATTCATTTTTAGGCAGTTGACAACATCATTTTAGTTTTCCGTGGAAACTCTTGGACGTGTGGTCTGGTTTTCAACTGCTGCAGAATAAACCACCCATAAAACTTAGTGATATTAAAGACCAACGATTTTATTATGCTCCGGGATTCTGTGGGCCAGGAATCTGAAAGAGGACAGCAGGAAATGTTTTGTTTCTGCTCTAAGATGTCTGGGGTCTCAGCTGGGAATATGCAAATTCCTAAGGGTAACTCAAAAGGTGAGGAGCTGGAATCATTTAGAGACTTCTTTACTTACACGTCTGGTGCCTGGGCTGGCTTGACTTGACAACTGGACTTCACTGGGTCTGTCACCTACAACATCTATATTTGACCTCTCTGTGGGGCTTGGGCTTCTTACAACATGACAGGTGGGTTCCAAGAGAGAGCATCCAGACAGACCATCCAAGAGTACAGGGGAAGCTGCGTGGCTTTTCCAGGCCTAGTCTCAGAAGTCATGAAGTAGTCACTGCCACTGTCTATTGGTATAAGGGAGTCCCAGATTCAAGGGGAGATGAATTAGACTCTACTTCTTGATGGGGGAATGCAAGGTCACATTGCAGAGGAGCATCTGGGAGCACCTCTTTGGTAGGTGGGGGGGATTGAGCATGTTGCAGTCTGGCATTGAAAGTTTGGTCCATGTGAAGCTCTTCCAGATATGTTAATATTAAATGAGAAAAGCAGGTTATAGAACAGCATGTACAGTAGGATTCCATTTTGGTTTACAAATATGCAAAGCTGTATGTGTGCATGTGTGTGGGTAGTGGATATGACGTATTAAGGACACAAAATTAGGCGTGCTAGAAATGTAACTTATTTTCTAAAACTCAACTTATGATTTACATTCCCATATTTCTACCTCCAGAGTTCACCTCCTGCTCATTCTTCCCGATGCAGAAAATGGCACTTAGTTGCTTCCAGGTAAACACACTTGACTTCAGTGGTTTCACGGTCACTAAAGCCCTGACACTTCAGAAGTGTTTTCTCGCTGGGGCTTGGGGCCCATGGCCGGGAGGGGGTGGGGGGAAGGGCAACACACAGTCTCAGAAGGAAAAGTAGTTAATATTTTTGTATTATCCTACTACATATACATAGTAATGCCACACACATACATTCTAGATTATGACAAAATCATGGATTTTTGTCCTCATTTCTTTTTGTTCCACTGTATCTCTAACTTTTATACTATTAATATAAAGATATTTATACTATTTATATATTTATATACTATTTAATTATAGGATTAAATTTTTGATCCGTATAATCCAGATGTAGAAATCAAAAATTTTTTTTTACTATCAAATAATCCCAGGAGATAAATTTAATTACTATAATACAATAGCACTCAATTAAACATCAGTGTATATTGCTAATGGGATATTTAGGGAGTGTATTGGAAAGAGTTGAATTATGAACCTCTTTGATTAATTTTACGAGAAGCTAATCAAGTCATTGCAGGAAGAGTAACTGCTGGTTTAGTTCAGAGACAGATTCTGGTTAGGTTAGCTTGGGTTAGTGGATTTTAACTTGCCTAGTGGGTCATTCCCAGGTGAGAAGAATCCTAGGTGCCTGGCCTGGAGCTGTTGTTGGTACGCTCTAGGCTAGAAATTTGGATCCTAATCAGATTACAAATCTGGTTTGGCTCACATAGTCCCTGAGGTGGAGGGTGGGGAAGATGAGGGTGCTGTTTTTCTTGGCAGTCTCACGGCAGTTGCTTGAGCCCAGAGCTTATTCTTGCTGTCAGGACAACACGTCTAGTGTAATCTTTGAGCGAGTGCTTGGCATTCCTGGACGACCAAGCATGGAGAGAAAATGAAGATTCCCTAGGAGGTGCCAATCTCCTTGAAAATAAATCAGATTAGTAGGAGACCCCTCGGGGAGGAGAATGACTGTGTGTGTGTGTGTGTGTGTGTGTGTGTGTGTGTGTGTGTGTATTTGCGGCTTTGATTTTGTGTTTTAAACCAAATTGTAAAACTTGAAGGGAAATCACAGGAAAGCTTATATAAAGGAAAGGTCAGAGGAAGCTTCCAGACCACTGAAATCAGTATAATACCAGGATTTAAGCCATGGGAATCATCTTTTTAGGTAGGAAAAAAAGATGCTGTGTTTTTCTTAAATAGACCTGTTGATTCAGGATTTGTTTTTCTAGGAACCCAAGACCTGTGTGTCTAAACAAAACTTAAATAGCATTTTGATTTCTAAAGGTTTATGTTCATTGATTGTTTCTTAAGTTTTAATAATGAGGAGGGTAGAAGCACTTTCATTATTATAAATATTAGTTGCAATAAATTACATTAAAATAATGTGCTTGCAGTTTGTTAAGATTTTTCCCGCCTCAAATTCCTGGAGATGTAAAACCACAATCTTCCAATTTTTCTTGTCTTTAATAACAAAGTATTCTAAGTAAATCTCCTGAAATTTTTTTTTTTTTTTTTTTTTTTTGAGACATGATCTTGCTCTTTTGCCAGAGCTAGAGTGCAATGGTGTTATCATAGCTCACTGGAGCCTCAAACTCCTGGGCTTGAGAGATCTTCCTGCCTTAAGCCTCTCGAGTAGCTGGGGATACAGGTGTATGCCACCACACCTGGCTAATCAATCTATTGCATTTATACAGCGTTCTCAGCTTAAAAAAAAAGATTATAATTACTTTATTAATATAAACTTTATAATTTTATCCATGCAAAATAGCAAAATAATTTTTAAAATTTCTAGAGGGATTCATGAGCATTTATGTCCTTGAAAGGAGTTCAACTACTAAAGAGTGAACACTGTCCTTTTACATTGTATCATTTACTTTTAATGTAATACATTTCCTTTTATGGCAAAGAAACTAGGCTTGTTGTTCTAATTTAAAGTCACCAGGGGAAGGAAATAAAATATTTCCCTGATCTTCCATCCTCCCTGCTCTCCACCAGCTCTGACTTCATTTCCTAGGAGCTATATAAGCTAAAGACTGGGTGGATCTTTCTAGTGGTCTTAAAAATACTAATGCAAGGGCCATCCTCTGATCCAAGAGGATATTTAATTTCCAGAAAGATTCTCATTAGGGTCCAGCCATAATAAAACAAGGCTATAAATCAAGGTGATATGGTGCACTAGAAAGATAACAGAAGGGAGACTATTTAGTTCTGCCACCAAAGCACAGTGGCCTCTCTCTAGTGTTTAGTTTTCTACTCTGCAAAATGATGGGATTGGATTAAATTAACTCAGAGGCCCTTTACAGCCTACTTTTCTATTATTTTGGGATTGTAGATCCCAGCGAAATGTCAGAATCACCAAAATGGCAAAAATGAATAAAATCCATTTGAGGTTCCCCTTAGTTTCAGATGCTTCACTGCTCCTTGTTCTAGAGGCAAACCAGGAGTCAAAAGAGGTGGGAGAATGTTTGACCTCATCTCTTGCACCTTCACTAGCAAAGACGAACTGGACTTTCCCTTTCTTCCAGCTCTCAGTTGTATAGGAGATTGTTTAACCCCCACTTTCTGAGGCTGGGGAAAACATAAATGCCAGAATACAACTCACCACTGGGCTACTTTTCCGAGATGTGTGAGCTGACGTATGTCTGACTTTGGATGGCTGATGTCATGGGGCCCATTGGTTTGGCCGGTAGCAGGCCTTCCTGGATCTGAGTGGTTTCAAAACTGGAAAGTGCCTGGCATGCTGGAGATACAAGAAGCATGAAATACATCTAGTGATGGTGACCCAAAGTGCTCCCAAGGGGAGTTTGCATAGAGCAGCCAGAAAGAGAAGCTGAGGTCTGCCCAGAGCCAATAGCAAGGTCTTCTGGAAGGTTTCACTTTAGATCCTCAGTGCTCAGCAAGACGTCAGAAACAACTGCCTGCTGAACCTTTTGCTTGGAGACAACTCAGACCTGGTTTCCCTTTTCCCATGAAACATATTCTTCGCTTGTCTTTTCTTTAAATTTTTATTTTATTTTTATTATTTTTTGAGACAGAGTCTTGCTTGGTTGCCCAAGCTAGGGTGTAGTGGTGAGAGATCACAGCTCATTGCAACCTCAAATCCCTGGGCTCAAGTGATCCTCCTGCCTCAGCCTCCTGAGTAACTGGGAGTACAGGTGTGTGCCACTGTGCCTGGCTAATTTTTCTATTTTTAGTAGAGATGGGGTCTCACTCTTGCTCAGGCTGGTCTTGAGGAGTTGGTCATTCTTGGTCCTCTAAAGCCTTCCTGGGTAGTGCACATCATGAAAATCTAGGAGTGATTAAAAAAAGTAAAGGAAGACTTTTTCCTGTGAGGTAGGTAGTCCATCTCTGAGGGAGTCCTACAAGAGAAGTTTTAAAAAGCTCTGGATATCGGCAATGGTGTTGGGTGACACTGACTCATATAATGGCAAATACTATTTCAAGGCCAGCAGTCGTTCCTACGTGAAAGTTTGGGCTATTTCTTTAAGATACGTTTGTGGGTGGGAACACAAGGTACAGGTTAGTAACGTCTTGTTCTTTGAGTTTTTGCCAACAAATACTGAACTTTCCAGTTTGGGGACCTTCCCAATCTCCTCTTCTCTAAGTGTTTTTGTTATTATTGTTTCTTTTGTTTAGTTTATTTGTCATGGCCACAACCCAATTTATTTAAAGCATTTTTTGAATCACATTTCTGTGAGCTGGTTACACCATCTTGAATTATTTAACTCGGTGTAAACACTGAGGTGGCACGTATAGGAAAGATCCTACACCATATGTGTTTATAGAAATGTGCTTATGGAGACGTCATTTCCAAGCACAGCATCTGCTCTTATGTGTCTTTGATATTATTTTGCATTGAGCCTATACAGTAATTGATTTCCGCCATCTGATAATTTTTCATTTAAGTTAGTTTCCCCTCTTACGTCTTTGATAAATGATAATTTTTAGTACTTTGGAGCAAAAAAGCATCTAAGTTAAAAATAAGAATGGTCAATAAAAATGTTTTCTGAGTTCTTTAATTTCCATTCTACAGTGCATGCTGCTTAGAAAGAGCTGAAGTCTGTGCATTTAGGAGAGCAAGGTCTTCTGAATATTATCTCAAATGGAAAAACTCAAGTTTCCTCCACTTGTGATTCATACAGAGGTCTAGGTCTCATAAAGACTGCTGAAAGTAAAGTCTTTCTTTCTGTCCTTCTCTGGACTGAAAATTTGGGCTTTGAGTTCCACAAGTCTACTCTGGGTTCCTGTTTACAATGATCTCAAACATCCTGCTTTCCTGCACAAAATGGAGTTTCACAATGTCCAGCACTACCTAACAGCTTCTTTTAAATTGCAAATTGATCTCATCATCCTCTAGTTGTCTTTATGGAGAGAAAACTTAATAAATCCCTAAATATAACCCCGCAGAGACTTGCACATACACAGCTACTGAATTCAGAAAACAGTGAGTCATGCAGTAAGCTAGTGTTCATCTGTCTTCTTAAAATAGTATTTGAAATAATTTATTATTAATGACATTTCCTGAGTTCTCAAAACCAGAGAATCAAGTCTACCTAGGGGACCAACTTCTCGATATATCAAAACATACATTTGTTCAAATACAGTTAAGGAACTTCAATCATCTCGACTGTAAAATCTTCTGCCTTTAAAAGTTGGAGAGGGGGCCCAAGCACCTTGAAATGTCACCTACCGGGGGTCTCCCTAATGTCGTTTACCACCTACTAGCAGGAGGCAAGATGATTTTAAGTGGTTCATGGGTAAACTTTAAAAAATATTCAATCATTATTTACTTATTGTACTGGGTTGGATAGTGTCCCTTACAAAATTTATGTCCACCCAGAACCTCAGAACATGACCATATTTGGAAATAGAGCCTTTGCAGTTGTAATTAAATAAGGATCTTGAGATCTGGTGTCTTTATAAATGAAAGAAGAGGATATTTGGACACAGAGAGAAAAAGTTCACGTGAATATGGAGGCAGAGATTGGAGTGATGTGTCTACAAGCCAAGAACACCAAGAAGCTAGGAGAGGGGCATGGGATAATTTCTTCCTGAGAGCTTCCAGAAGGAACCAACCCTGCCAACACTTGGATTTTGGACTTCTGGCCTTCTGAACTGCAAGAGAATACATTTCTGTTGTTTTAAGCCACCTGGTTTGTAGTAATTTGTTATGGCAGCCTTAGGAAACTAATGTACTCTAAAAATGTATTATACAATATATACATGGTCTATAAAATCTGTGATTTCACAGCTGCAACTGTTTAGACTAATAGTCTCTACATTTATTTAGGCAGCAAAAACTGCATTGATTTTAAAAAATTGAGTAAGTAATCCCACAGGAGGTAGGAAGATATTGCAAGAATGGTGTGGACGGAGAAATATTTGGGGAAACATTGCTGTTTGCAGCCCACGGGCTCCCTCAACCTGCGGTGGCATTGTGAGAGATCTGGGTCACCTCTTATCTCAGTCTCTAATCGGCTCTGTGACTTTGGGTACAATACAAATAATGGCCTTTCGAATCCCCATCTTCCTCAGCAGAAAAACGGGGACAGTAATAAGTAGCTCATAGAACTTACATGGAGATCGAATTCCTTTTCCTTCAGCATTGAAATGTCAAAAGCTTAGTTATCTGAACCAACTTTGCTGAGCAATGGGGGTGGGGACCCCTGGCAGCTGGGTTGATGTACAGAAGAACATTTTGTAATCATTACCCTCAAATGTGGGTTGCAAGTGATAAATATATAGGGCTGAGCAATATGGGAAGTGAGCTGTGGTAAAGCAGCAGGAACGGATGCAAAGAACCTTTGATGAATCACAGCTGAAGTCAATTTTCTATTATTTCTGGTCTCTTTTTGCATCTTATAAGTTCTGATGGCCTTCATTTCTCCCTCTTTTCAATACTGTCATGTCAGAGTTCATTAGAGTGAGGAAAAAACTCTAGATAGAATCTGACTTTTTTCTTAGGTGTGGGAAAGTGTACGTAGTATTTAAGAAGTTCAGAGAACTTCTGTAAAATCAATGTGATCTCTCGAAACACTCCAGGATGGTTTACTATGCAGATGACATGTGAGCATTTAGAAGAGTATTGTGATCACCAGGAGTTGCATGGATTTGCTGGTATAGTCACTAAGGATCCTGGCTCTGTTCCCAGTCTTTCAGGTCCAAAGGTTTTCCTTTATCAGTTAATCAACAGTTAGAGTTGATCATACTATACGCTTGGCAACTGACTCACCCTAACCAAACTTATAAGAGACTGATTCATATACCAGCAAGACAATTAATTAACTTAAAATTAGGAACATAAGCACCAAACACATTTTATACATGTATTTGCTGATCAGAGCATCTTTTTTTCTTAGGAGTCTTATGGTTTTATCTTCTGTTGGAAAATGTAGCCAGGCATAGTGATGCACACCTATAGCCCTAGATACTCAGGAGGCTGAGGTGGGAGTATTGCTTGAACTCAGGAGTTTGAGTCTAGCCAACATAGCAAGACACTCTTTTTTTTTTTTTGAGACAGAGTCTCACTCTGTTGCCCGGGCTAGAGTGCTGTGGTGTCAAGCCAGCTCACAGCAACCTCAAACTCCTGGGCTCAAGCAATCCTCCTGCCTCAGCTTCCCGAGTAGCAGGGATTACAGGCATGTGCCACCATACCCGACTAATTTTTTCTATATGTTTTTAGTTGTCCAGCTAATTTCTTTCTATTTTTTCAGTAGAGATGGGGTCTCGATCTTGCTCAGGCTGGTCCACTGAGCTCAAACGATCCGCCCGTTTCAGCCTCCCAGAGTGCTAGGATTACAGGCATGAGGCACCACGCCTGGCCTCATCTTCTCATTTTATAGTACAATTATTATGAACAGTGAGATTGGAGTATATATCCTTGCCTTCTTACTGGTTGTCTAGCCTGACTTTGCAGATTTCCTGTTTTCCGGTTACACTGATTTAGCTTTTTCTCTAGGGCCTCACACTTTCTCCTAAGGAATTCTCTCTCCTCCTCTGAGAACCTAATCAACCAGTGTTCTTTTATTTTTAATTTCTTCCTCTCTGTTCTTGCTTTTCTAGTAAAACTGAAACATGTCTTAAAATGCATGCATTTCTTCTCTTATTTCCTGAGCAAAACTGATTCCTATAGAGTGTGCCTTTTATTCTTTTTTTTTTTCATTTAAAACTTTATTTTTTAAAGGTTAAAAAAAATTGTGGTAAAATACACAAAAAAATTTACATCTTGACCATTTTAAGTGTACAGTTCGTTAGGGTTATATACATTCATGTGGTTGTGTTTAAATTATTCTTAATCTTTGGTTTCTAATAATTTCATTGACTTATTTCTCTTTCTCATGCCAAGAAGATGGCATGTCCACTGTAGAATGATTACCTATATTCTTTTTTCTTAATTTTTTATTACAAAAATTTTTAGATATAAAAAAGTTAAAAAACTATAATGAACATTGATATACCTAATGCCTAATGTCTATATTCAACAGTAATATTTAACTATATTTGCTTTGCTTTACCTATGTGTATATACATATTTGTATGTATAAGTACATGTGTATATTTACATATCTGTGTATGTTTATGAATGTATATATATATAAATATATATAAAATTGTACTATCCGAAAGCAAATTATGAAAATTAGGATGCTTTGCCCCTAATATTTTAGCATGTATCACATAAAAATAAGGATATTCTTCTACATAACCACATACCATCATCACATCAAAAAAAATGAACAAATTCTCTAATATAATCTAATATTCAGTCTATATTCAAATTTCCTCAATCTTCTTCAAAATGATTCTTTTTTGTTTATCTGTTAAAATGGATAATGTTTATCCATTAAAATCCACAAACTTCTTTGTATTTGAAGCCAAAATTTGAGTCTCTAAAATAAAAAAAGCCACATTGGACTTATGTAACTAACAAATTATTGTGGACAAGCCACATAATTTCAAGAAATTTATATTCAACTCTTTCCTTGGCCCTAGAACTATTATAGTTCAAAACAGGATGGAAAGGAATAGAATTTGGGTCTGCTGAATTATTGCCACCTATTAATACCCAGATGCTACAATTAAGTATGCTTAACTGTCTTTTATAATTTCAAGCTCTAGCCTGCTGTACTTTCCAAGAAATATGTTATAGGGAGCAAAAACTATTCTACCAATGCCTGATAATCTTGTAAAATGAAGTTTTGTAATTCTTACATGGTATGAAAATACTTTTTTGTGGTAACCTAATCTTTGATTCAGTCACACCTGCTTAGGTCTAAGTCTGCCAGAAAAAATGTCTCACTAACGCCAGTAAAAACTAGCCTTGTGTCTGGAAGCGTCGGCCAGAATATAATGCGTTGCAGCTTACGATGGTCAACACTAATACACGGACTGAAGCCTAAGGCCTCTCTCTGCATTCAGCTTTCCCTGTGTTGTCTCAATTGCCTTTTTAGAGTGTAACATTGATCTCACAAGATTTCCTGCTCAATATGGCAGTCAATGAGAGAGAATTGGGGTGATAATTAATCCCACCTCCTCTCTTACTCCCTGAATTCAGAAATATTTGAGACGTGCATTCAGGGATCAGTCAGGAGATGAAAATAATCAGCCTTGTTATTGTAGAGCAGATTGGATCCAGCATTGGGCCTCTTCTCCCGCAAGTTCTAGACTTTGGGTGAAACTGCCTTAGGGGGAGTTTGAGTGTTTAGAGTAGGCTCTCATACCCACAATTGCTGCCTTGCTCTCTGTGAGCCCCAATAGTGCGAGTAGAAAGAACAAAAAACATAACTGGGAGCTGTTTTTTTTTTATTTGAGATATAATTTAAATACATTAACATTCATCATTTTGAATGTATAGTTGAGTGAGTTTTGACAAATATATAGAATCATAAAGCCACCACCACCGCAATCAAGATGTGGAACATTTCCATTACCCCGGGAGCTTTCCTCCAATGCCTTTGCAATTTCCTCCCCTCCCCACCCTTTCCTCCAGACCTTGGCAATCCTGATCAGACTTTTTTCTTTTTCTTTCTCTCTTTCTTTTTTTTGAGACAAGAGTCTCGCTCTGTCACTCTGGCTAGAGTGCAGCAGCGTCACTGCAGCTCACTGCAACCTCAAACTCTGGGGCTCCAGTGATCCTCCTGCCTCAGCCTCCCCAAGTAGCTGGGACTACAGGCATGTGCCACCAGGCCTGGCTAATTTTTCTATTTTTTGTAGAGTCAAGGTTCTCACTCTTGCTCAGGCTGGTCTCGAAGTCCGGAGCTCAAGCGATCTTCCTGCTTGGCCTCCCAGAGTGCTAGGATTACAGGCGTGAGCCACCATGCCCAGCCCCTGATCAGGTTTCTGTCCCTATAGTTTTGTTTTCAGAATGTTATATAAATGGCATCATACAGTATGTAGCATGCATGTTGTTGCATGTGTCAGTAGTTTGTTTCTTTTTATTGCTGAGTTGTGTTGCATTACACGCATGTGTCACAATTTATTTATCTGTTCACCAGTCGATGGACATTTGGGTTGTTTCCAGTTTTTGGTTATTATTATTCTTTTCATATTTTCTCCTTTTTCTATTTTTCTAATTATACACACTCATATTTAACAAAAATGGGATCATAATACATAGTTCATAACCTGTTTTTGTATGCTCAACTGTATATAGTGAAGTATTTTCATGTCCGTCAGTGTATTTCTCTTTGTCATTTCAGGGTGCTCTTTCTAAAATCCAAATCTGTATGTCATTCCTCTGTTTAAAATGGTAAATCCCTTTCATGGCTCTTTTAGCCTAGAGCTGTGGTTTCTAAACTTTGCTGTATATTGGAATCCCCTGGGGATTTTAAAAAACTAAGACGCCAGGCTCCCATGACCAGAGATAGTGATTTAATTGGTTTTTGGTGTGATTTGAGCATGGGTGGTTTAAAAACTTCCCAGGTGATTCTAATGTGCCGCAAAGTTTGGGAATCACTGGCCTAGAGCAAATATCTGCAAACTACAGCACTTTAGCCAAATCCAGCCTGTTAATCATTTTACATGTTTAGGAGTTGAAAAAAAAATCAAAAGAAGATCAATATTTCACACCACCTGAAAATTATATGGAAGTCAAATTTAAGTGCCTATAAATAAAGTTTTATTGGAATAGCCATGCCTATTCATTTATGCATTTTCTCTAAGGGCTACTTTGGTGGAATAATGGCAGAGTGCAAGCAGTTTCGGCAGAGACCGTATTGTCTGCAAAACCTAAAATATTTACTCTCCGGCCCTTTGCAGAAAACAATGGCTCACCCTTGACCTAGAGCATAACCTTCTTTGCATATCATGATTTAGCCCCTGACTCTCTTTCCCATTTACTTGCCTACTTGTGCCTTCTGCTCCAGCTATAATGTTAATAATATCACCTGAGCTCTTCAAAGCCACCCGTTGGTGTTTTTTCATGTAATGTTCCTTTTACCTAACATGCTATACTTTTCAGCAAACTTGTACTCATCCTTCAGGACCCTCTCAAGGGGACCTCATCTTTAAGTTCTCCTTATCTGTCCAGGTCGCCCTCTCCTGTGTGTCTCCCTGTCCCTGGCATAGTCTCCAGGGAAGCTCTCATTACAAGGCACTGCAATGACATGTTTAGGCCTCTGCTCTCCTGCAGTAGCTTCCAGGGGCTGCATTCTATTAATTGTTGTATTCCCAGCACCTAGCACAGGGCCTGCCTAAGTGATCAATGCATATTTGTTGAACGTCCAAACATGTGAATGACCTTTGGGTGAGATGTTGTTGCAGTAGCTGTTGGAGATAGGAAGTTGTCAAGGAGAGGGGAGAAATGTCTAACGCTGTAGGGGAGGAGGCTGGTAGACAAAAATACGGGACCAAAGCTTTAATATTAATAACATAATGTAAGTGAAAAAAGCAGCACACAAACGGATATGCATATTATGGTGAGAATTATGTGGGCTAACTTTATTTGATGATGATGATGATAATGATGATTTTAATTAACCACCCATCATCTAAAGCTGTGGTCCCTAACCCCCAGGCCATAGACTGGTACCCTCCATCCCCCATCCGTGGAAAAATTGTCTTCCATGAAACTTGCGGGCAGCGCTCAGCAGGAGGGTAGCAGGGTATTTACAGTCACTCCCATTGCTCTCGTCACCGCCTGAGCTCCACCCCCAGTTGGGGACTGCCTATGTATTCTGTTTCTTGTGGTTGAGGTTTCAGGTCACCTGAGAATAGACCATCTTTTTGTGTGGGACAATCCCCAGAACAGGCTTTTTTAGTTATAAGGTAAGAAACTTGTAGGCATTGATTTCACTTGGCAAAAATCTACACCCAGAGGTATTTTAATACCCCTTGTTTTATAGAATTTTTTTTTTTTTTTTTTTTTTTTTTTGAGACAGAGTCTTGCTCTGTTGCCTGCGGGTAGGGTGCCATGGTGTCAGCTTAGCTCACAGCAACCTCAGACTCCCGGGCTCAAGCGATCCTTCTGCCTCAGCCTCCCAAGTAGCTGGGACTACAGGCATGCACCGCCATTCCCGGCTAATTTGTATATATATATATTTTTAGTTGTCCAGATCATTTCTTTCTATTTTTTAGTAGAGATGGGGGTCTCGCTCTTTCTCAGGCTGGTCTCGAACTCCTGACCTTGAGCGATCCACCCAACTTGGCCTTCCAGAGTGCTAGGATTACAGGTGTGAGCCACCGCGCCTGTTTTATAGAATTTAAAGGCTGCTAAGAAGGAGGTGGGAAAATTGGCCTAGGAGCCGAACAGACTTCAGGGAAAATGGTAGTCAAGACCTGAACCTTTCTCTTTGAGATTCAAACCCCCAGAGACCGTTACTTGTGGTCTTAGGAAGGCTTGATGGAAGGTAATTGATAAGAAGGGACCAGATGCCCTCAGGAAAAACTTCTCATAAAAGAGAGGGAGTCTGGATTGTTGGCCAGGGCTGCCCATCATGGCCCAGGTTGTGGTAGGGGGAAGACTATTTATGGACGATGTTGGCTCACTTGACACAAAGGACATGTATTTATATGTTCTTCATGGGCTTCTCCCTTTCCTCTTTCAAAGGCAAGTAACCAGGACTGACCTCTTGGTCTGAGAAAGCACCCCTGAGGTTCTCAGCCAGCTCAGAGGAGCAGGAAGTGAAAAACAACATTCTGGCTACAGGAGGTGTAGAAGGTTGAAGTTAGTTTGAATGTTAATATAAATAAGGCCTTATTTTGTACCCCAGGCTGCTGGGTATGTATGTAAAATGTGTATGCATACAGGCCAGGGCAGAATGGCACAAGACAAAATACACAAAAATGAAAAATCTACAAAACGATAGTGTCGAGGTGGATTTTGTTTAGCGTTCCTTCAATGTGATTATAAGTCTTTATAGAAAGATGATAAAATGTTATTATATATTTGCATCGCAATTAACTTTATATTAAAAATAAATCCTCAAGAATTGCTTTACTGTTCACTGTGTTCTGTCATTTTAGTTATCATTTGTTTTCCATATTTCAAATTCTTTGTATGGTCCTTTTCCTTAGCATCCTCTTCTTTCCCCGTGTGTGTTTTCAGGTTGCTCTTTACAGCGGCAAATACAGCAGGCTGGCACCAGCTCCTCAGATAGCAGCTGGAGGCCTCCTTTGAATGAAAGAAGGTTCATTAAAAGAAAAAGGAATTATTATGCATATCATTTATTTGGTAATAGGCAATTACCTTGAGTCTTACAGTCCCATAATGTTTAATTGTTAAGTGTATCCTGATTTTAAAATAGTTTGTGTTTCAGAAGTTTGTAACTCAGTCATTTGAACTTGAAACACATTTTCTTATAGAAACAGTGCTATGAAATGGCATCCAAGATTCCTAGACCAGCCCACCCAAGCCTATAATACGGTTTGACTGTCATTAGAAATAATCAGGAACATTCCAAATAATGGGCTTGCCAAAGGAATACATTTAAAGAGTAGAAATATAAACTGAGAAAAGAGTTTAAAAGTAGATGAATGCAGTTGCTTGAGGAGAAATAAGCGTCCTCAGGCGATGAGGAGGTAGATGGCTACATTTGCTGTCTGCTGGGCATATTGGTCACGATCAAGTTCTTTTAATTGGAGGTAGAGGGGTTGTTCTCAGCTCAAAAATGGCATGAAGAAAATGATTAAGAGAGAAAGGTTTTCTAGGATGAGGCGACCACCCAGAAGTTGAGAGAACATGAGAAGGGGGAAGGGTTAAACGCAGATAAGCATGTCCCTGCAATGAAGAGCGTCTGGGAGGAGAAAGTAGCTGAGCTGAGAGTGAGGAAAGGCAGTGTTAGGGGAGGCGACAAGGTCACCCGGTGCAGGAAGTGCTGAGCTGGGATGTGTCTGCAAAAGAGGAAATGGGGCGCCTGTGGGACAGGAGCCCCCACGGCTGCTTTCTGTTTGTGCCCTTCGGCCCCGGTCAGGGTTTTCTCTCCGTCATTCTTCTGTATCCCCCGGCACCCAGGGCACCTCAGAGTTTATCAGGCGAGGAGCTGGGGGTTGATGGGAAGCAAGCGTTTGGAATATTTCTTTGAGAAAATTAGGGAAAATATTGCACTGCTGTACACAGTGGGTGAATTTAGTGTGTGTGTGAGAGAGAAACATCTTCCCACAGAGGAAGTCACTGCCCTTCCCCAGAAGTATTGATACCTTCAGTGTGACTGGTACCCACGAGACCCAACTGTGTGGTGGGAATGAAGTAGGGAATTTGGTGTGATATGGGAAATTAAGCCACCCAGTTTATTCACATTCAAAATAATTTTATGTTTTCATTTTGTTTGTTTGAAATGAATTGGTTGTAAATAGAAGTCTAAATCATGACTCCAGAAAGGTTGCAATCTCACAATGGTGCAACTGTTACTTAATAGTTTCCTGCGTGCCCCCAAATGGACCAATTTCAGAAGGCTTGGGAAGATCTCATCGTACAACACATGATAACAAAGAAGGCGGGGTTAAGAAATCATTCCACCTCATTGCCACATGCCTAGTGTACCTACAGTAACAAAGATTTTTTTTCTGGGATCTTTCTGGGATGTCCTCAATTGAAATATTCTGATTTGTTGACCTTTGCACCCTCCTACTTGCCAGATCACAGGTCCCAGCTTCTGTTGAGAAAGTACAGTCACCGTAGGCATTCGGCAACAGATTCCTAGCTGGTGTTCTCAACCCTGCACCTCTCTTCTAATCCATTTTACTTACTTTTTTTAAGAAAAAGAAAACAAAACAACTTTTATGCGCCAACACACATAAGCTCTAGTGGTTCCCTGTTATACATTGCAACAAACCCAAACTTCTTCTTTCAGCTTTAAAGAGCCTGTCCTACTTAACTAACTTTCTCTGGTTTCCCGGACACTCGCCTTTGGGTCCTGTCAAGTATCCCTGGTCTCTTTTCCCTGCAACTGCGCAATTCATTCCCACCTGTTCTGCCTTTCTTCCCTTCTGTGTCTAATGCTTCCCTCCTGGGACACTTTCCCTCCCTTTTTCATTTACGAAAACTAAACTCGCTTGTTAAGTCCCAACTCAAGTCTGACATTAAGCAAAACAAAACACAGTGTAGAGCCCCCCACCCCAGGGGCAGTTTTTGTGCCATTGCATAGGTAAGTCTCTAGGCAGAATTGTACCAATCAAAGGCTGCTCTAGCCTCTCACAGTTGGTTCTCCTTTTGTGGTTCTCCTCATGTGTCTACCAGTTTCTGTGGAGCGAGTGCACATCTGTTGGGAGATATCCTTGTATATAAAGAGATTTACTATAAAGAGTTGGGTCTGAGAAGTCCCAAGATCTGTGGTTGGCAAGCTGGAGACCCAGGAGAGCTGCTGGTGTACTTCCGGTCTAAGTGTGAGAACCTGAGAACCAGGAGAGCTGATGGTGCGAGTTCACGTCTGAGTCTGAGTCCGAGTCCGAGTCCGAAGGCAGGAGAAGACTGATGCCCCAGTTCAAAGACAGCCAAGCAGAGAGAAAGAACTCTTCCTCACTCAGCCTTTTATTCTACTCAGGCCTTCCATAGACTGGAAGAGGCCTACCCAAGGCCATCTGCTTTACTCGGTCTGCTGATTCAAATGTTAATCTCCTTCAGAAACACCCTCACAGACACACCCAGAATAGTACTTGACCAAATGTCTGAGCACCACATGGCCCAGTCAAGACGATGCATAAAATTAACCAGCACAGGTGCTCTGGCAGGAGGAAACCACTTTATTCTTTCTCGTATGCATGCCTTTAAATAAAACCTTCAAATAAACTCCACTCCAAGCTCCTGGATGGTGTCTCAGACAGAGTCCTTTGTTTTTTTCTGGACCATAGGGATTAGAATGGTTTCAGTTATTAAAAATTTCAGCCCAATCTAAGTCAAAACTTTAATCATAAATCTAATTAAAAACTTCTCCTTCCATATTCCCCCAGACTTGAAGTGGGGAAGGCGGAGATAAGATTGGCCGTTTTTGTTTCCTCGCTCTGCCTCTTGTCCCACACTTGCTAGAGGTTCCAGGGTTAAGCAGGGAGGAGGGGCTAGAAGTTGAGAGGTATTTATGTTTTATAACCTAGCCAGTCCTAGTCTGCAAAAACACCCTGCGTAGCGAACATCCAGACCATTTGTCCAGTAGGCGGCTTTCACAGGTTCTTTGGAGACTCCCTGTTGGAGACCTCTGCCATTGCAGAATTTCCTGACATGGGTGAGGCCCTCTCTCGCTGCCCTCTTATGACATGCCCTCATCCCTCCTCCACCAGGTTATACCATGGAACCTCTTCTGGCCGAGATAGCCTGGAGACTGGTAGGTGGCCTTTTGGGTGGAGTTTCTTCAAGGAGGCCGTAGCCTGGCTACCCTTTGCAGCATCCGTTTAGCCCACAGGTAACTTGGTGATTTGCCTCACTAAACCCTGGAAGCGTGATGTTCTCTCTGCTCTCCATCGTAGGCAGCACCAGCCAGCCTCTCCCCTTTCGGCTTTTCTGGGTGAGAATCAGGCACCAGTCTCTATACTTCCCACACTCCAAGGAACACAGGCCAGTCCCTCTGTGGTAGATAGAATAAGGGTGGCCCGCACATGTCCACACCCTGAACTCTGGAACCTGTGAATATGTTACCTGGCACAAGAGACTTTGCAAATATGATCGAGGTTATGTACATTGAGTTGGGGAGATTATCCTGGATTTTCCAGGTAGGTCCAGTCTAATCATCTAGCCACAGGGTCCTTAAATAGTGGAGCACCTATCTGGGCTGTAGTCATGGAGAGACGTGTGACGTGAGTAGGACGTTCCCCACCATTGCTGCCTTGAAGACGGAGGCCGAGGAGTGCTGGGAATGGCCTCTAGCCCCTGCGAATGGCCTCAGCTATAGCCGACAAGAAAACGGGAATCTCACTCCCACAACTGCAAGTAACTGAATTTTGCTAACAACCTAAACATGCAGGAAACAGATTATTCCCTAGAGCATCCAGAAATGAACTCAGTTTGTTGACACCTTGATTTTAGCCTGGGGAGATCCCTGCTGGACTTCTGCCTCAAAGACTGTAAGATAATGCATTTGCGTTGTCTTAAGCCACTAAATTTGTGACAATTTGTTATGGCAGCAATAGAAAACTAATGTAGTCTCCCCCAGATTTTCTCCCAGGGTCTAGGGTTTCTGTCTCTGAGTAGGGAGGGAAGAGGGTGGCGAGTTGGTGTCCTTCCTTCCCTTGGCGGGGCCGCTCTGCCTCTGTTCTCTACCATTGCTTCTCTTGCAGCTCCTCCCACGTGGTTTGGGAGGGCAGCGGCATGCTTTTATAGACCATTGCGCAGAGAACTTGTTGTCCTCACTCTTTCTTATCTAGAGCCTATCGGCTCGAGGTAGATTTCTTGGTGTGTCCAGAACCTTTTAAGCACCCTTACTCTCTCCGTCACAGTGTAGAGGCAGGAAAAGTCCCACCCAGCTTTGTTGGACACGTTTCACAAATATTTGTCCTTTGCTCTGGGTTTCAGCACAAGCACATGCAAACCTTTTGTAAGCATTTGCATTACTTGCTTAGCTACCTGAATTTCTTCTGCCTGGATGAGGTCTGCGTTTTGATGAATACACCTTTCACATTGGATTCTGCACTGTTAGTCCTATTACCTGTCTGAAAATCATTTCTGTGATTAAGTCAGTTCCTCCAGTCTCTTATTCTATTTTACGCATGTGGCCAGCAGGATGTCGTGGCTTTTGCTTGAGTCTTCCAGGGCATAGACAGAGCCTCAGATTTGAAGGGTGGAAGGGACCCCAAAGATCAGCTATTTTACTCCTCTCCTCCCACTCCCCAGTCTAGGGTCCTCCCCACCGGTATCTCACTGCTTCTGGTGGCAGCTTACTCTATTATGTAGAGTTTCTCTAAGCACCTGGAGGGCGGGGACCACATCTTATCTATTGTGGCAATATTAACCCCTAGCTCAGAGTCTGAAGCGTCGCAGGAACTCAGTAAATAAATGAGCGAATGAATGAATATTGTTGAGTCCCAAACTGCCTTCCCTGTGGCTTCTCTAAGGTACTCCTTGGGACGATTCGGAATGTTTTAAACCCCCCTCTTCAGTACGGCCTTTAACTATTAATGTATAAAGCTATCCTGTTTAACTGTGTACATCTTTTCTTCTCATTTGATATATTTTCAAACCCCCCCAAGAGTATTCCTATACAATTACCACCCTTTCTGTTTTAGTTATATAATAGCCTCCTAAGGAATGTTCAGTCTTCTGGAATGCATTCATGAGGGTGGGCCGGAAGTAATTGTGTAACTATTGCAAAATTCTGTGGTTCGAATCTTTCCAAAAGTCTTATCTCAGCAGCCCAGACGTAAGACTCTGCCAATAGTCACAGCTTCTCTGTTTCCCACCGTGTAGTCGGCAGAGAGCCCTGACGAGGCCTGAGAGCTCACATGGAAGGCATCATGGTGTGTTTCAAGTGTTAACAGGATAGCCAATGGGACTTTTCATGGTGTCCTGAAATTTCATCTGAAGCACCAAAGCTGAGAACAAAAGCTGATAAGTATCCCCAGATTTCTGAATAAGGTATCAGCACTAGACATATCCATACAGAAATTATGAAAAGACAGCAAAAATGGTACAATGACTATCAACCTCTACCACATACCTCCCTCCAGCTGATGCCAGAGGAAGAGGATGAAAGGGTGTCTGTGGGGGCAGGGACAGCATTGTGGCATTTTCCTTTCCCTTCCATGGGGAAGCCCTCACAAGAATGGGGGAGCTCCAGCGGCATCCTGGGATTGGCGTAGGGCAGGGTGGGAGAGTTCATGGGGAAGTGGATATATGTCTTCTGGCATTTAGGGACATAAATGAATGGAAACTGGAGCTTGCTTTCTGCCTGGTGAAGCTGGTTGAAACAACCAGTGAATTCTAAGTGAGTGGAGAGGGCCGCAGTGGGAACTGTCTGTGTTGCCGGAATTTGTAATGGTGAGGTTACGCATTTCCCAGGAGCTACAATGAAAAATAGTAGGCCTTGAAGCAGGAGGGTTGCCTGTGGGGCGAAGGGGCCCCAGCAATAAGCTGTTATATGCTGTACTTCCGAGCAGGAGCTGAGAAGTTTGCAAGAAACGTCTGGGAGAAGTGGGAGAGTGCCCTGGCTTTGAAGAGTTTTTTTCCCATTCAGGTGACCCCTATAGTGAATCTTTGAAAGTCCCACAAATGTATTGCATTGGAGAAAGCCAGCATGTAGGCTCCTCCTACCTCAAGGCTCTACTGTATTATGACAGCATCTACCACAGAAGACGTATTTGCCTCTAACTCCCCTGCCCCCTGTCTGGACCCGCAGAGGCCAGAAGCAGCAGAGAGAGGGGGAGCAGACACAGCCTCCTTTTCACCTGTAAGTCACCACGCCACTGTTCAGGCTGCGGCGGTGGGTAGGGTGAGGGGTGGAGCTTTGCACTGGGTATGCCAGTGAAATTTCGAATAGAACTTTCTAATGAGTTTTAAATCTTGAAAGTAATTTCAAAATCTATGAGCTATGCCTGCGACGTTGCCCATAGGTAAGAAGGATGCTGTGACAGATCGTGTTCATAGGGAATGATTAGAGAAACATAAAATTCTTTTCTGTTTTACACTACTGAGTTTAGCTCACTCAATAAATAAATTAAGTAAACAATAATTGTAGGTAAATTCCAGCGACGCCAGGTAAAAGGGATGGAAACAGACTATTCTCTTGAACTTCAGTATTATGGACTCTGTTTTTTTAAAAAAGTTTTTGATATTGCTGTTTAATTTTTTTGGAATAATCTTTATTGACAGCTTACTATGTCTAGGTACTCTGACAGGTGCATTGCAACATTCTTTCATTTAATTTTCACAATTCTATAATATAGGAATTTTATCTTTATTAAAAAATTAAAGAAATTATAAATTAGAGAAGTTAACAATATAATGGTACTACTGAATAGCAGAGCTAGGGTTTAAATTGCTTTTATTTTTCATTTTATTTTATTTTTTAGAGATGGGGGGGTCTCACTCCATCCCTCAGGCTGGAGTGCAGTGGCATGATTAAAGTTCACTGTGTCCTCCAACTCCTAGGCTCAAGTGATCCTCCTGTCTCAGCCTCCCCGCGTGCTAGGATTATAGGTGTGAGCCAGAGTGCCCAGCCTAATTAATATAAACATCTTAAACAAAAACTTACATGCACTTAGAAATAAGAGAAAAAGAAAAAGAAGCAACAATTTCACAATTATGGACTATTTAGAAAATATGGAAGATGAGAACACCATAAGGGATGAGGCCAAAGTTGCATTTAGAAGCAAATTGATATCCTCAGGGGAATTCATTATTCAACAAGCAAGAATTCAGCCTGAGAAAACCAAACTGAACCAACTTAAGGAGAGCAGTAGAAAGAATAAAGTATTAAATAAACTATTAACAGAAAATATATTAGAAAACAGAAACACTGGAGAATTGATATATTCATCTAAGAGACAACTCACTGAGAAACCAATGTCTTTGTTCAAGAAAATCTTGGGGAAAATGGAAAAGGGAAAACAAAAAATTAAAAATGAAGTAAAATTATAGATATAGGAAAGGTTAAACTTTTATATAAAAAAGTTATCTTCTGTTACAAAAAAAAGGGTATTTGGGTGGGATGATAGGAAGTCTGGGATTTGTTTTAAAAGACAGCGCTCCGCTTTAAAAAAAGTGATAGAGGAATAGGTGAAGGAATATTGGCAAAATATTGATTACTGTTGAAGCTGGGTAATGAGTCTTTGGGGGTTCATTGTATTATTCTATTTACTTTTATGTATGCTTTAAAACCTCTGCTATGGTTTGGATATTTTTTTCATCCTCACCAGAATTCATGTTGAAATTTGGTCCTCAGGGTGGCAGGGTTGGGAGGAGGGGCCTATTGGGAGGTGTCTGACTCATGGGGGCAGATCCATCATGAATAGGTTGGTGCCGTTCTCAAGGTAGTGAGTGAGTTCCTGCTCTGGTGAGACTGGATTAGTTCCCTTGGGAATGGATTCGTTCCCAAGAGAATGGGTTGTTATAAATCCAGGACACCCCTTGGGTTTTGTCTCTTCACAAACATTCTCTTCCCCTTTGACCTTCTCCACCATGTTATGATGCCTTGCGAGAGCCCCGCCAGAAGCCAGGCCATGCCCCTGAACTTTCCAGCCTGCAGAACCATGAGCTAAATGAACTTCTTTTCTTTATAAATTACCCAGCCTCAGGTATTCTGTTACAGCAACACAAAACAGACTAAGATAATTTCCATAATTAAGAGTTAAATAATTTTGAAGAGAGCGCTATGCTTGACTGTATGCTAATAGATTGGGAAATCTCCCTAATGAAGTAGATGGTTTTCTGAGAAAACACGTTACTAAAAGTGACTCAAGAAGAAACACTCTGAATAGCACAACAACTCTGAAAGAAATTATAAGAGTTAGCTCCAAATGAGACTCCAAGATCCGATTATTTCATTGGTGAGTTTCTTCAAGAAACACGTAAGTCTCATGCTCTGTAAATTATGTAGAAATACATGATACCATCAAATTCATTCCATAAAGTTAGCATAACCTCACCATTAGGACCTGATGTATAAACAACAAAAATATCAAACCACAGAACAATTTTATGTGCAAATATATGTGAGAAATTTCTAAGTGAAAAAACAAGGAAATGAATTGTATTCAGTTGATCGATCTTCACTAAACCAATTCATTAGATTAAGAAAAGTTCATCATTTCACGTGTAAAACATTGACTGATGTCCACAGAAGGATGAATGAGTACAGCTAACTTGCTCTGGTGTTCTCTGGCAGTTCTGCTTTTACAGTAACAGGTTTCCAAACCAGTTTATGCCAATCATACTTGTTAATGTATTTATAGAATCTAATTAAACATTTATGTAAACTGATGAAATATGAGTATGGAAAAAGAATTGTTCCCATGAAAGCTAAATTGAATGTATTGGATGAATTGAATGCAAATGAGTTACTAAAAATTAAATTAGGTAAAGATGAGACAACTTTAAAATTTGGGAAAAAGTCACAAAACTCTGCACTCATATTGTTTTACAAGCAATTTAAAATTATCTTCTTTAAAGAAACTTAATGGCAAATAGCAATTCACTAGGGATTTGATTTAGGTAAGAAAGGTGGCATAGAATTCTAATTAGGAAACTGATACCTAAAGAAAAGTTATTAGTTTTTTGTTGTTTATTTATTTATTTTGAGACAGAGTCTCCCTCTGTCACCCAGGCTAGAGTGCAGTGGTGTCATCATAGCTCACTGCAACTCCCAAGTCCTGCTTCAGCCTGCCAAGTAGCTGGGACTACAGGTGTGCACCACCATGCCCGGCCAATTTTTCTATTTTTAGTAGAGACAGGGGTCTTGCTCTTGCTCAGGCTGGTCTCAAACTCCTGACCTAAAGCAATCCTCCTGTCTCGGCCTTCCAGAGTGCTAGGATTACAGGCATGAGCCACCACGCCCAGCCTAGTTAGTTAGTTTTAATACTGACTAGTTAAGGCAATACTACCTATTATACTAAACCCCCACATCTCAATCACTTAATGCAATTAGTATTTTTCTCAGTTATGTCAAGTTTAAAATGGGTGTTTCTGATTAGTGAGCATCAGGCTACTTCCATCTTTTGGCTCTGACATTTTCAACATTTGGCTTCCAAGGTGGCTGTGCTTTAATGCATTAAGTCACAGAAAGGAAGAGAGCATAGAGGCTCTCATGTGGATGTTCTTATGAGTGGGCTGGGCCTGGAAAGTGGTCATATCACTTGGGCTCACATTTCATGAGTTACAACTCAGGTACATAGTTACAGTTAACTGCAAGGCAAGCTGAGAAGTGCGGTTTCACCGTGTGCCCCGGAAGAAGCGGCAACAAGTAGGTTGAACATCTCCAATCTGAAAATGCAAAATCTGTAATGCTTCAAAATCTGAAAATTTTGAATGCTAACATAATACCAGAAATGGAAAATTCTACACACAAGTATTTAACGCAAACTTCGTTTCATGCACAAAATTGTTAAAAATATTGCATAAAATTACCTTCAGGCTATGTGTATAAAGCATGTATGAAACATAAATGAATTCTGTATTTAGAATTCATTGTATATACACAAATATTCGAAAATCTGAAAAAATCTGAAATCCAAAACACTTCTGGTTCTAAACATTTTGGATAAGAGATATTCAACTTGTAATAAGCTGGTTTCTGCATACCCTTCCCTCAAATTGGCAAACAAATATTCACTTACATATTTTAAGTTACAGCAAAGTGTTTAAAGTATGTTGTGTACAATGTTCCCCACTGGGTTCCCCCATGTAGTGCACTAGGGTTTGGGTGAAATTTCACATCTCATGGCATGAGCTACAGAATAGGCTTAATCAGAAAGAGAAGAAATTTTCAAGGCCAACGTCCAGTTGACAAGAGCCCCTAGTGGCTCCTGGTTCCTCACTTTATCAAGCATCCTTTAGAGCAAGGTGTATAGTATGGTGAATAACAACATGGGCTCTGGAGCCAGAATTCTTGAGTTCAAATCCCAGCTCTTTCAATTGTTCACGGTGTGGCTTTGAATGAGCTATTTAGCCTTTCTGTGCTTAATTTTTTCATCTCTAAAATGGAGATGATAATAGTTTTAAGTGAATTAACATATATAAAAACTTAGAATAGTGTCTGGACATGTGGTAGCTGCTCAGTTTGCTATTATTGTTTGACTGTTTTGATTAGCTGATCAATGAGTGGTTCTCACTGCAGTGGATATGAAAGCTTCTTTTTTAATGGTCAATTGAGTTTTTTATTTTTTTATAAATGACATATAGAAATTATACATGTTTATGGGGCACAATATGATGTTTCAATACATGCATACATTGTACAATGAACAAGTCAGGGTAGTTAGCATGTCCATCACCTCAAACTTTTAGAAATTCTTTGTGAGGATAACTTTCAACATCCTCTTTTCTAGCTATGTTGAAATACACGATTAGTTGTTATTAGCTATAGTCACCCTACTATGTAATATAACACTTAGACTTATTATTCCTATCTAACTGTAAATTTACACCCATTGACCAACCTCTCCCCATTCCCCCCTCCCCTCTCTCATTTCCAGCTTATGGGAACCACTACTCTGCTCTCTACTTCTAAGATCTTTTTAGATTCCATACATGAGTGAGATCACGCAGTATTTGTCTTTCTGTGCCTGGCTTATTTCACTTACCATTGTGTTCTTCAGGTTCATCCATGTTGCCACAAATGGCAGGGTTTCATTCTTCATTCTGTTACAGGGGAACAATATTCTATTTTGTATATATGTCACATTTTCTTTAGCCATTCATCCCTATATGGGCACTTAGGTCGATTCCATCTCTTGGCTATCGTGAATAGTACTGCCATAAACAGGGGAGTGCAGATATCTCTTCAACATAATGATTTTAAAGTTTTTGGATACATACCCAGTAGTGGAATTGCTGAGTCATATGGTAGCTTTGGTTTTAGTTTTTTGAGGAACTTCCCTATTTTTGTCATAATGCCTGTAGTAATTTACGCTCCCACCAACAGTGTATAATAGTTCCCCTTTCATTTGTACCCTTGTAATATTCTGAAATAAAAAAAAGAATGTCTAGTATAAAAAGTGACAAAAAATAACAAATCTTGGCAAGGACACAGTGAAAGCTTCTTTTATACTTTGAAAAAAAATCAATGTCTCAGAGCTATTATCGAATATACTATAGATGAAACAAACAAACAAAAAACCCCAAAAATCAAAAACCAAGCCTTACTCAAACCAGCTTAATAATAAAGGACGATTGATCAGCACACATATGAATGATATTAAAAATATTTAACAACCAGTACGGCATGGGTATTGACCAATTAGAATGGCTACCTGACTAATGAGATTGATGTGAGCCAGGCACTACTGGGATGGCTGTTCCAGTGTGTACTGCTCACTCTATATTCTTGGGCTGATGTAACTGAAAACTCCAGCAATGGGCTTCTTCAGGTGAGGCTTGTCTGGTAGCTCAACAATATTACACCAAATACTCAGTTTATTTCTTCTCTGCTCATCTTTCTTTGTTTTTCTTTGACTCCACTCCTAAACTTGAGTCCCCACAATGGCTGCCAGCATAACCGTGAAGCAGATTATGTGCTTCAATATTCTTCTTTAGCTAGAAGTAGGGATTATGTTTGTGTCAGCATTTATAGCAGGAATCCTGAGATTCCCCCTAATTAGATGAAGTTGGGTCCCATGCCTGCCCTTGTACTGGTCATGGTGGTGGGGCCATGCGCTGATTGGCTTGGTCAAGGTCTGTACGCCACCTGGAGTTGGGGGTCTAGTTGGCTTTTCTGGAACCACTTGAATCTCCAAACAAGCATTAGGATATTACAGGGAGGGGGGAGTGTGGATACTGGGGAAATAGTCAATAAAAAATATTAATGCAAAATATGTCATCAACAGATCCAATGAGAAAAATCACATGATAATCTTGAAGGCTTAAAAGACATTCTATATAAAAATCATTTTACAGATTAAAGAGTAAAACACTAAGCTCCCCAAAGATAAATGAGCAAAGGGCATAAATAGATCATTGAAGGAATACAAGTGGCCAATAAGTATGTGAAAAGGAATGTATAGATTGATCAGTAATCAAAGAAATGGAAATAAAAATTATCATTTGTGCCTTTTGCTTAATCAGTTGACTAAGAAGTACGCAAGGAGTAGAATTGTCCCAAATAACCCTGTGAGCTTATCTGGGTTGACTGGCCAAAGGCCATGCCTCTCCATGGACTATGGGAGCCTCTAGGGGCTCTTGTCAACCTGACCTTGGCCTTAAAATTTTCTTCTTTTTCTAATTAATCCTATTCCCTAGATCATGCCATGTGATGTGAAATTTCACCCAAACCCTAGTGCACTACATGGGGGACCTAGTGAGAAACATTGCACACAAAAGAAATATTAAAAAAATGGTATAATCGGTGATGATGAGGTGCAGGTGGTGGACATTCTCATCTTGTCTGAGCCTAAAACTAGATGCAACCCTTTGCAGAAGCCATTTATGATGTGTTTAAAGGGTCTTCTCTATATTACTTTTAAAAAAATACAGGAGTATACTAATTAAACAGTAGATTCATTATTATAGCCCAAAATGTCATCAAGATACCAGAGAAATTCAACAAAAGTACACAACGTTGAACAGAAAACATTTTGGTTGTTAACATTAGAGTAAAAGAAATGCATAATATTCTATTATATTTTCTTCCACCGGAGACCCTAGTAATTAGACACCTACATTGTTATTAGTAACCTAGGTGAAAAATCTAGAGAACGACAGAAAAATCTGTCACTTCCTGATGGCGATTTCAATGGCAATCTTTAAAATGCATCCCTGAGCCCATCATCCGCTTCGAGGACTAAAACTGTAGCCTGAATATACAGTATAACGTGGTTCTGAACAGCGAGGCCACCTGGTGGCCACTTAGAAAGTTTGCACTCTCTGAACCCGGTGTTGTCTGCACTCCTAACACTACACCCCATCGGGCCTTGACAGTGAAGCCTCCGCGCAGTCGTGAGGACCGTGGTATTTCCTGAACTAAATCTTCTGGAACGAGTCCAGGATTCAGCCGCCAAGTCCAGATTCCATTCTATGGGGGCTGCTTAGCGTTGCAGAAGGATTTCATGCTACGGTTAGTCTATGTGTCCACGTCCAGCCCGTCACCTGTTCACAGGCAGGCTCGTCTATGAATCGCCTTGCTGCCGTGCAGAGTCTCAAAACAGAAACCTCACATGGGATACTGTGAACAGAAGCAGGGGCAGATCGCAAGGACGGTGCAAAGAAAGAGAAACCTACCTCTGGACCCTCCTAGTTTCAGTCTTTTGTGGATTACTTATGAATATGGTCGGTTCCCAGAAAACATAGTTAACCCCTGTAGGGGTAAAAGGATAATGCTATTAGGATGTAGTGAAGAATAGATGAGTCATATTGCTTAAGAATCTCTCTTTCCCTAGACAAAGTCCTAGACAAAGACGAGAATGTACTAGAATTATGACTTGAGTTGCGATAAGCAAATTTATCTTTGTTTAGCAAAGATAACGTAACGACTTATAACATCGCTGTGAGAATTTCGTCTCTTAGTGCTGCAAATCCACAACCCCTGCTTGACTCTTTACATTAGCAATTAACTTTACAAATGTAATCTCTTTTCAGTCATTCTTAAGTGGGTGAGATGTAATTTTCCTTTTTAATTCTCAACTTCTCTCACTTTTCTGTTGTTTTCCTCCTCTTAATCAAAATGTAAAATTTCCTTCTAGACTAGAGAAGCAAAAACCAAAAAAAA